>JAJPUD010004602.1:50607-129125 GCA_023553655.1 Myrmecobius fasciatus | reverse complement strand
CTGTACCAGATCTAAAACTATATTATAAAGCAGCGGTCATCAAAACCGTTTGGTACTGGCTGAGAAATAGAGCAGTCGATCAGTGGCATAGAATAGGATATCAGGACAATCTAGGCAATAACCTTAACAATTTAGTGTTTGATAAACCCAAAGACCACAGCTTTTGGGATAAGTACTCACTATTCGGCAAAAACTGCTGGGGAAAATTGGAAACTAGTGTGGAAGAAATTAGGGCTTGACCCATACCTAACACCACATACCAAGATAAGATCTAAATGGGTTCATGATCTAGATATAAAGAGTGATATTGTAAGCAAATTAGAGGAACATAGTATAGTTTACCTCTCAGACCTATGGAGATGGTATAAATTTATGTCCAAAGAAAATCTGGAACTCTTAATTGAATACCAGATAGATAATTTTAATTATATTAAGTTAAAAAGTTTCTGTACAAATAAAACTAATGCAGAGAAGATTAGGAGGGAAGCATCAAATTGGGAAATCATCTTTACATTTAATGGTTCTGATAAAGGCCTCATTTCTAAAATATGTAGAGAATTGTCTCATATATATAAGAATTCAAGCCACTCTTCAATAGATAAGTGGTCAAGGGATATGAACAGACAATTTTCTGATGATGAAATTAAAACCATCTCTAGTCATATGAAAAGTTGCTCCAAATCACTATTGATCAGAGAAATGCAAATTAAGACAACTCTGAGGTACCACTACACACCTGTCAGATTGGCTAAAATGACAGGAAAAGATAACGATGAATGTTGGAGGGGATGTGGGAAAACTGGGACACTAATACATTGTTGGTGGAACTGTGAACGGATCCAACCATTCTGCAGAGCAATTTGGAACTATGTTCAAAAAGTTATCAAACTGTGTATACCCTTTGACCCAGCAGTGTTTCTACTGGCCCTTTATCCCAAAGAGATCTTAGAGGAGGGAAAGGGCCCCACATGTGCAAGAATGTTTGTGGCAGCCCTTTTTGTGGTGGCTAGAAACTGGAAACTGAAGGGATGCCCATCAATTGGAGAGTGGCTGAATAAATTATGGTATATGAATGTTATGGAATATTATTGTTCTGTAAGAAATGACCAGCAGGACGATTTCAGAGAGGCCTGGAGAGACTTGCATGAACTGATGCTGAGTGAAACGAGCAGAAACAGGAGATCATCATACACAGCAACAGTATTACATGATGATCAATTCTGATGGACATGGCTCTCTGCAACAAAGAATTGTCTCAAACCAGTTCCAGTTGTTCACTGAAGAAAACCATATACACCCAGAGAGAGGGATATGAAATATGGTCCACAACATAACATATTTATGATCTCTATTGATGTTTGCTTGCATTGTGTTTCCTTTCTCTTATGTTCTTTTTTTTTCTTGTAGATAGGATTTTTCTTGCACAACTTGTCAAGTATTTCAACATTATTAACATTCAGTGGACTTCCTGCCATCTAGGGAAGGGGAGGGGACTGGGGGTAAAATTTGCAACGGAAAGCTTTATGAAGATCAATGCTGAGGAACTACCCATACATATGTTATACAAATAAAAAGCTTTAATTAAAAAAAAAGATTAAGAAACAACAACAAAAAAAAAGAAAAAGAAAATTCTTTGTCTTTCGTTTCCCTGAAAACTTTTGTTTTGTCCCTTTGGGATTTGTTTACCTAAATCAAGCATCTATTAATATATATTTCATCCATTTCCTTAAAGTAATCACAGGAGCCCAAAGACACTAGAGCTTTAAACACGTGTGGAGTACATAAACAGAAACCTATAGGGCAGCTTGGGTGTTCAACCAGAATCTAATTTCTCCCTTTCACAAATGTTGTTTTTTTTAATTTAACATGTGGTAACCCTTACTATTTTTCTGATGCTGCTTCATAATAATGTAACCTCTCAATAATTGTTTTCTTTCCTATACACAAAATAAAGATGGGGGAAGGAAAAACATCTGAGAAATAATACATGGCTTAAATTAACAGGCAAAATGATACTATAACTTTAGCCTGTTTCAATAATGGGAAATAGGAGGATTTTGACCCTTTGTCATACCTGAAACTGAATAGAAATTAATTAACAGTTCTGCATTTGGATCAGTCAAGCAGCATCTTGCAGCAAAGTGATTATGGCTGACTCCCAGGAAGCCTTGGGTTATTCTTTCTACTAAACACTTCCTAACTGCTGATGAACCCCCACAGTGAAATGACCATAATATCATCTTTCTGAAAAAAAAAATACAGAGGAACAGATCACATCCAATCAGTTTCCATGAGATCCTCTTACACACTGCCAAAGTTGGGCAAATGAGTCAAGAAGCTGACCAAGAAGGCAAATGCCAGACTTGTTCATTGACTGATTATCATAGACTAATGAATTAGATCAAATTCTTATCAAAAAGGAAAAACCTCAGGACCTAATATGATTTAAGAGACTAACTAAAACATGTGCTAGAAGTAGTACAAGGTGATAAAAAATAACAAAAACCCTCTAGATTTGCAAACAGAAAACCTGGATTATGATGCTTATTAAGTGCATGATTATGGGCAATTCACTGAAGCTCCCTAAATCTCCCTAGACCATATTCCTTTAAAATGAAGAAATACAAGTTAGCAGTTAAAGTTAGGATATTTTTATCTCTACATCCTAGGATCTTATAAAATTAAAATCCTATATTCCTCACCTGAGTTCTGTGATCCTTAATTTTCTATGTTGGGAACATAATGCAATAAAATTAAGATAAAATAAGTCATATACATAAAAAATAAAAATTATAAATACTATTAAAAAATAAAATTATAAATAGGAATATAAATAAGGGTTCCAGACTTAAATAGAGGCTAATACTGTAATCTTAAAGAGTAGATCAAGGATCAAAATGTAGAAAACATTAATTTTTTCAAATAAATTGATAAAAATGAGGCAAAATGTCAAATTTCTGAGATTCAATCTAAACCATTCATAGGAAAATACCATATCATTTGATATCCCTAAAAACTTTCATAGGCAAAAAAAAGATCATTTAATTTAGCATGTGACTTAAATTATAAAATCAAAATAACCAAAGAACAATCAACTCCAATGTTACGTGAATTGATTGCAAAAAGAGAGATAGATCTTTACCAAACTCTTATTAAAAGGCAAATACGTTTCTGACTCCCCAGATGGTTAGACACAAAGCACAGGGGAAACAAACAAACAACTATAGGCCACATCATAGACTATCGGAAAGAGCTACCTAACACAATTGGACACAGTGTTAGAGTTAGAGGCATGAAGACCTGAATTTCAATCCTACCTCAGACATTTACTAGCTACATGACCCCAAATAAGGCACTTAAATTTCTCTGTCTCAGTTTCCTCATTTGTAAAATGATTATAATAATAGCATCTTCTTCGTAGATTTGGAGGGCTCAAGTGAAATAACATATGCATTGTATTTGGCAAATCTTAAAAGTGTTATACAAATACTATCATTAAAAAATATTATTGAAAAAATATTAAACAAAATATTAGCAAAGAAGCCACAGTATTATGTTCAAAACATAATTCACTATGATTAGGTTAGATTTATCAAAACTAATGCTGAATATGTAAATAACATGTGTAATGGACAACATTAACAAAAACATTGAAAATCATATAACGATAGCAAAAGATTAGGAAAAACATTTGAGAAAATATAGTACCTGCTTATGTTAAATAAATAGGGAAAAATTGATCCTTCCCTAATATTGCAAATATTATCTAAAATAAAGAGCTAACAGCATCTACACTGGAAAAAATATAGATATTTCCAATATATATTTTGCCTCAGAGGCAAAGCAAGTAGGTCAACTGTCACATTATTATTTGATGTAGTTAGTTCTCGAAATACTAGCTTTAGCAAAATGAAAAGAAAAAGAAACTAAAGAAATAAAATTAGGTAAAGAGGAGACAAACATATATAACTACTATGATATTGCTTAAAGAAACTTAGTTATCCAATGAAAAATTCATTGAACCAATTGGTAACTCCAATTCATTAACAGAATATAAAATAAATCCACAAAAAACTATCTTTATATATATTTTCATATGTACATATACATACATATTACTAACAATTAGAAAATAAATTATATTCTATTAATTAATTACATGATATGAACAATCTCTGGGTGAATCTGCCAAGAAACACTTAAGTCTTAGATAAATACAAATATAATAACACTTTATAGAAATAAAAGTAAAACAAATAATTGAAAAAGCATTTATTGTTATATGTATTATATATATTATTATATTATATATAATATATTATATATATTATTATATGTGTGTCTTATATCAATATAAAAATGGCATTATAACCTAAATTAAATTATATACCATCATACCAACCAAACTACCAAGGATGTATTTTATAGAGATAAACAAAATCTTTTTTAAATGAATCAAAAAGAAAAAAAAATCCATGAAGATAAGAGAGATCAAGATTTTTTAAAAAGAGAAATAAAGAAGCCTTTACTTATTATTTAGTAAGAATAGTAATATTTATTACCTGATCTCAACCTATATTTAAAAGCATTAATTGTAAGGGGGAAAGTTTTGCTGCTTTTTTAAAAAAAAATTTTAAATTGATTAATTGGATAAGGTAGGAGAGTAAGAATACAAAGTAATCAAATTCAATAACCTAATATTTGATAAATCTGAGAACACCAGCTAATGAATGAAGTATGCCCTATTCAACCAAATTTTCTAGGGAAAATGGAAAGCAAATTGAAACAAATTAGATTTAGATCAATTAAGTTCCAAATGGACACAAAACCTAATTAAAAAGCTATCAGTTTAAAAAAAACTGAGGAAAATAAAGAGTTATGATATACAATAATGACTGAAGGAATTCTTTATCCAACAAGGGATAAAAGTGATCCTATACAACAAAATGGATGGTTTTGATCACATAAAATTGAAAAGCTTTCTACAAGCAAAATCAACACAGCCAGAATTAGAAGAAAAATAATTAATTGGAAAAAGAAAGGACTGCAGCAAAATCCTCTAATAAAGATCAGATAAAAAATGTAAAGAAGATGTGTACATATTGTACATGTGTACAGAGATACATACCTGTATATGCTATCTGTGCAATACATGTTTGTATAAATATGTATGTGTATATAAAATGTATATGTTATACATATTACATACATGCATTTTATATACAAATGTATCTGAGCCATTTCCCATCAGATAAGTAATCAAAGGACACAACAAGCAGTCTTTTGAAAGAAATGTAAAAAATAAATAAATATAAATAAAAGAAGAAATGTAAGCTATCAACAGTCTTGTGAAAGAATACACTAAAATATTAATAAGCAAAATGATAATTAAAATAGTAATTTAGCTTTAGTAACCAAATTAGCAAAAAGGACATGTAATGATGATGGCCAACATCAGAAAGTCTGTGGGAAATGAAGTACATAAATGTACTTTTGGTTGAACTCAACTGTTTTTTTAATAGAATAATTCACTGAAAAAGTTACTAAACTGTGACCTCTGATGTGCTAATACCACTACTCAGCATATATCCTAAGAAGATCAAAGACAAGGATAAGGTCCCATATAGAGAAAAATAATTACAACAATACTTTTTGTAGTAGCAAATAAATGGAAATGATTTTAGGTCCCTTTCAGTTGTGAAAATGTTAAACTGTTGTATATGAATATAATGTAACTATTTTGTGGCATAAGAAATAATGAATAAGAAGAAATTGGAGAATACTGAAAAGACATGATAAACTAATGCAGAGAGAAGAATAACCAAAAAAAATACGGATTAGACTGTTGGACCTAACATCAGGAAGACCTGATTTCAAATTTCACCTCAGACACTTATCTTTGTGATTCTGCACAAATCACTTAAACTGTTTGCCTCAGTTTCCTCATCTGTAAAATGTGGATAATAATATACCTACCTTACAGGATTGCTAAGAGGATCAAATGAGATAATATTTGTAAAGCAATTAGCAAAGTTCCTGGCACATAATAGGTGCCTTAGCTTATTCCATTCTCTCTACCCCAATATCTAACCATTCCATTTGATCTTATATGCCACAAACAAGATAATCCTTCCAAGTTCTGGATCTGATCATATCATTTTCCTTCTTAAAAGTCCTTCATTTTCTTCTCATTGTCTACTAAACTAAAGTTTAACTTAATCCTCTCCAAAATGATTCCAATCTATTTTTGCAGCCCTATTTCATACATTTTCTCTTCAGGTATCTATATTCCACCTAATTCTACTCACCCACTGCTGAACTTATCCCACACTTTCCTTTAGCTATAAGACTTTGTTCATACCTTCCCCTGAGCTTAAAATGCATTTTAAATTTTTTTTCCATCTCTGAGGGTTGAAATCCTTCCCATCCTCTGCTCCTGTAAAGCACTTTCTCTCCATCATTATTGAATCCTCCCCATATTTCTGGGCCCAACTCAGGTGCTATCTCTTCTTTATGTTCCCAAAAAGAACCTCTGCCTCTTTTGCAATATCTCATTGCACTATGTAGTTTTCTATATAGCACTGTATTGCTGGTTATTATTTGTGTTGGTCTTAAATCCCCTACTAAATTGTAAGATTGTTCAGTATACATTGTCTTTTCCATCTTTTTTTTTTGACAAGTACCAAGAGATATCTATATATAGCATGTCAAGAGGTAGTGGTGATAGAGAGCTGGCTTCAAAGTGGGAGGGGGGAATCGCTCTGACATATATTCATTATATGATCATACAGGTCTATTTAATTTTTCAGCACTCTGGACAGCTCCCAAAGATAGTGAATTGTAGAGAAAATGCCAATATCTGCATTAAGTTTCTTTACTGAGGAGCTCCCTATACTAGTGAAAGCACAGATCCAGCAGCTATCCTATAGAATTTAGAGTTGTAAAGAAATCCCAGAAATCATCTCATCTAAAAGCTTTTTACATATGCAAAAACTGAGTACCAGAAGGGAAAAGACTTGCCTAAACTTACAGAAGTAGGAAATAGTAAGTCTGGGATTCAAATTCATGCCACTGATGTCAAATCCCCTGACTTTTTAATACCCTATGCCTTTAAACTTCACTCAGAAGATTTATTCCAAGAGATGTTATAATTTTTAAACTAGCATTTATCTAGCGCTTTTAAGGTTTGCAAAGCACTTTACAAATATTTCATTTGATCTTCAATTAACCCTGGGAGATAGGGCCATTATCTGCTTTTATGGATGAGCAAACTGAGGCAAACAGGGTTAAATGACTTTCTCGGGATCACACTACTAGTAAGTGTCTAAATCAAGATTTGAACTCAGGTCTTCCTGGCTCCATGCTACCCATCACACCAACTAACTGTTTCATTCATTCAATAAATATTAATAAAATGCCTAATGCTATTTCAAGCATCAACCATTCTACTATTTCAAGCAGTCCACATTATTATTTAGGATCACAAATGTAAAATTCAAAGGGACTTTAGCCTAATACATTTCCTTTGTTACCGAGATGAAAAAGCCCACAGAAGTTATGCTAATGATGATTTAGACAACATATATGCAGAACTGGGATTTAAATCCAAGTTTTCTGACTACATAAGGACAGTTAAGTAGCACAGTGCATAGAGTGTCAAACCTGGAGTTACTAATATTTATTTTCCTGAGTTCAACTCTGGTCTCAGATCCTTACTAGCTGTGTGACCCTGGGCAAGTCAGTTTCCTCATTTGTAAAATGAAATGGAGAAGGAAATGACAAGCTACTTCAATATATTCGCCAAGAAAACTCCAAATGGGTCACAGAGTTGGACACACTAAAACAACTGAATAACAACAATGTCTAACAACATAACTAATACTTTCCACCATGCCATGTCACCTTCATTTCTTGCTCTGTGTTTTACCTAGAATATTCACAATATATGATTCCTTAGACAAGTTGACATTTTCCATCCTTATCACTACAAACAAGCCCAAATAAAAGCTTTGTTGCTTACAGCTCAGGACCAGTTGTTATAGGAGAATGTCGCTTGGAGAACGGAACATTATAGCCATTTCAGCCTTTAAAAGAAATATTTAAAGACCTAGTACAGCATCCCTGCCGCATTAATGAGCAAAATTTCTATCCAAGATAATAGATTATTGCACTACTCCATCTGTCATCTTCAGGCTTATTTTGTATGTTTAGTTGTCATTTTCTTCTTTAATCCCCAGGACCTAACATTTTCATCAGCCTCTTACTATATAGGGATGAGAGAAGCGTAAAATTTCTGTCTTACTAATGGCCAGCACAGCTAGCCAGTTACACCACAAAACAGTAAGACTCCAGTGGTGGGCTCAGCATCTCAGGACCTTGACTGGATTTTCCCATTAAAGGCATACGGAAGTTTAAATAAAACTTGAAAAATTGCAAGAGGAATTAAAACAAAGGTCAGTAGCTTCCTTTTTCAAATATTCTTTTTGACCTTTTCTGAATTTTGGCTGAAGTAAGATCACATTTCCTAGGACATAAGAATGGGCACAAAATTGCTTGTTTAGTTTATTGTTTCAAAATGGACAATGACAACTCACTTTGGAAAAGGAATGTTCCTAGCTAACAGCCATCCATAATAATCCCAAACATAGGAGACAAAAAATCCAGGAGTAGGTTCCTGATCTCTATAGCAAATAGTCTAAGAAAGAAATAGGGCAATAAAAACACTTCTTTTCCCCAACATAAAGGGATATAGTAATTCAAATTTTTACTATAGCAGTCAAATCTTCCTTAAGAGAGATATTGCTGATATTATTCATTTACACAAATTACCACTTCTTTTTCTTGGGCAACCATTTAATGGTTATGACTAAATATCTTCCTGCTGACAATCTATTACTGTTGTTCTCCAGTGAAATGTGAAGATAGGAATACTGTACTGGTGAAATCTTTTAGCTACTTGAAAATCTTGGAATGAAGAGAGAGAGGACTTCAAAGGTATATGATATTATTTTCATTTCATTAGGATAAGGAATTAAAAGTAGGTAAAAAGATATAGTTTTCCTTTTCTTCTCCTAATCACTGTATATTTGTCCCCATAATGACATTTTGAGCATTTGTAACATAAAACAATTTTTGTATGAGTTTTGGAACCCCAGATTCATTTCTTTCTTTCTTGACTATATTAACTTCTAACCACTTAACAGATATGGTTACTTTGATGCCTACAAGAAAGATAGCTACAGGATTGTTGGACTGATGGTATCATTAAATCATTTTATAAAATGCCAAGGAGACTTCATCCCAAGCCTGATATTTCTAAGGTAGCTAGTAATATTAAATATCAAATCCAAAGAAAAGAAAAGTAGATCAGCAATTCTTTTGTTACATAAATATTTACTTTCTCAAAGACTGGTGCCAAAATGAGGAAACAGATAAAAAGAGAAAAGATTAATTACAAAGCATATGCTAGTGATTCTATATGAGAAATCAACCAATAAACATTTATTACTCTGTTGTAATGTGCCAGGCATTGTACTAGGTCCTGGGAATATAAAGACAAGGAATTAAAGAGCCTTACTTCTCAGGGGATATCGGCTGTTGAAAAAAAGGACAACTGTACATCAGCTCTCAAAAATATGTTAAAAAGAAAAGGATAATTTAGCCTGATTTGGAATTTTCAAAGCTCAAGAAAATAAGGTAGGATTGTTTTGTTTTATTTTTTAGAAAATAGAACACTAGGTGGATTTCTGAGAGTACAGAGCCAAGATAGCAGAGTAGAGGAAGCACTAGAACTGAACTCTCACAACATTCCCATCCAAACAACTATAAGATAATGCAAAGCTAATAGCAAAGCTAACAAAATATCTGAGTTCAACATTTTTCTAGTCCAAGAAAACTCAGAAGATTGGAAGGAAAATTCAATGACATGGTGGTGAAGGCTAGCCTGGAATTCACAAATAATAATACTTAGTTGTGGAGACAAGAACAGCAGCATGTTAGGGAGTTTTCCAGCCAAAAACAGTAAAGGAATTAAGTAAATGGTCAGAAAGAAATTAAAAGGAACCACTATGCTAGCACTAGAGAACAGGACTGGACACTGACAACTCCATTGCCTATACTCACTTCCAGGTCACAAATACAAGAGAATAGCACTTTCAGTCACAATGAAACAAGGATCTGAAGAACAATGTCATTTGAGGCTGCAAGAGATCCAGGTCCCTTTTTGGTTAAGAAGCAGAGTGCAAACTAGGAGAGCAGTGACGTCTCTCCCTGGATCACACTACTTTAAAAGCAGCGAAAATGTCCAAATCCCTAGAATTATCTCTGAAAACAGTAGTGTAAAAAAGTCTAAAGTTTGGGGTAATGTGCTCCAATCCCTAATAGCAATATCAGAGCCCAGCTGTAACATGAGGTTCAAAGTCAAGAAATAAGCTGGAAAATGAGCAAACAAATAAACAAAACAAAACAAAACAACAAAAAAAAGAATCTTATTGTTAAAAGCTACTATGGTAATGAGGAAGATAAGACACAAACTTCAAACAAAGATTATTATATCAGAACAGCTGCAAGGAAAATAGCAAAGGAAAAACCATGTGAATCTGACACAGGACCAACAAGAATTCCCAGAAGAACTAAAATGATTTTTAAAATCAAGTAAGAGAAGTAGAGAAATTTTGGGTAAAGAAATGAGAGCAAAGGAAGAAAACCATGAAAATACAATCATCAGCTTGGTAAAAGAGGCACTTACAATGCTAAAGAAAATAGAATCTTCTCATGGTATTTTCACCTTTTGTTATTGTTGTTTGCTTGTTTGTTTTTTTACCTTTTGATCTGATTTTTCTTGCAAAGTATGACAAATCTGGAATCTTTTTATCTTTGCATGTATTTAGAAAAAATTAAATATTATTTTAAAAAGAAAGAAAGAAAACAGCATCTTTAAAAAGCATAATTGGCCAAATGAGAAAGTGTTATGGAAACTTATTGAAGAAAATAATTCTTTAAAAATTAGAATTGGGCAAGTAGAAATTAATGACTCAATAAGACATTAAAGAACAATAAAAACAAAGGCAAAGATTGGAAAATAGGGGGAAATGGGAATTATCATGGTAAGAGCAACTAACCAGGAAAATAGGACAAGGAGAAATAATTTAAGAATCATTGAACTGACCATGGTCAAAGCAAAATTACAGATACCAGATTTCAAGAAAAGGAAATTTTCCCTAATATCTAAGAACTAGAGAGTAAAATAGAAATGGAAAGAATCCACTGATCACCACTTGAAAGGTATCCCAAAATGAAAACTCCCAAGAATATTATGGACAAATTCCAGAACTCCCAAGTAAAAAAAAAAAGAAAAAAATTCAAGAAGTCAAAAAGAAATCATTCAAATATCATGGAATCACAATCAGGATCACACAAGGTTTAGTGGCTACCACATTAAAGCAGCAAAGGGCTTGGACTATTATATTCTAAATTGAGAAAAATCTACAAATACAATCAAGAACAGCCTATTCAATAAAACTGAGTGTAATGCTTCTGGACAAAAAATGATCATTTAATGAAATATAAGACTTTCAAACATTCTTGATGAACAAATCAGAGATAAATAGAAAATCTGATTTTCAACAAAAAGATAAATATGAAAATCAAGAAGGTTAAATAGCTGACATTTCTATGTGGCAAAATGATATATATAACAACTAATAAAGTTGTTATTAGGAACTCTACACAAAGAGTCTCTGTTAAAAAGAAAAGACTCTACATAAAGAAAGGGTACAGGAGTGAGTCAATTTTGTTGGAATAATCTTTTAAAAATATATGGTTAAGAAAGAAGCATGTACTGGGAGAAGGGAGAAAGGAGAAGAATAGGGGAAAATGTCATATAAAAGAATATAAAAGCAAGGAAAATCTTTTACAATGAAGGGGAAAAGGACGGCAGATAAGGCTTGAATTTATTCTTCTCTACATTAGTTAAAAGAAGGAATTACACACACACACACACACACACACACACACACACACATACATGCACACACACATACACACAAATAGATATAGAAATCTATTCTACCCAACATGGAAGTAGAAGAGGAAGGAGATAAGAGGAGAAGACAAATAAAGGAAGGCAATGGTCAGAAGTAAAACAGACTTTGGAAGAAGGACAGGATAAAAAGACAGAGAAGAAGAAGAAATAGTATAAAACAGGATGGAGGAAAATGCATAATCATCATAACCATGAATGTAAATGAGATGAATTCACTTGTAAAATGTAAGACAGCAGAATGAATTAGAAACCTGAATCCAACAATATGTTGTTTACAAGAAATAGTCTAGAAACACAGAGAGACCCAAAGAGTTAAAATAAGGGGCTGGAGCAGAATCTATTATACTTCAGCTGAATTTTTTTTAAAATTTATTGATACTTTTTATTTGCAAAACATATGTATGGGTAATTCCTAAACATTAACCCTTACAAAGCTTTCTGTTACAAATTTTCCCCTCTACTCCCCACCCCACCCCTAGATGGCAGGATATCCACTACATGATAATTATGTAAGAATACTTAAGAAATTGAATATATGTATAGTTATTGCATCATTTTTTTGTGCAGGAGAAATCGTATCTACAAGAAAGAATAATCTGATAAAGGAAATACAATGCAAGCAAACCTCAATAGAGAACATGAAAATGTTATGTTGTGGTCCACATTTCACATCCCTCTCTCTGGGTGTATATGGCTCTCTTCACCGAACAATTGGAACTGGTTTGAAGCATTTCATTGTTGAAGAGAGTCATGTCCATTAAAACTGATCCTCATATAGCATTGTTGTTGCCATGAATAATGATCTCCTGGTTCTGCTCACTTCACTGAGCATCAGTTCATGCAAGTCTCTCCAGGCCTCTCTGAAATCATCCTGCTGGTCGTTTCTTACAGAGCAATAATATTCCATAACATTCATATACCATAATTTATTCAGCCACTCTCCAATTGATGGGCATCCATTAAGTTTCCAGTTTCTAGCCACTACAAAAAGAGCTGCCACAAACATTCTTGCACATGTGAGGCCCTTTCCTTCTTTTATGATTTCTTTGGGATATAAGCCCAATAGAAACACTGCTGGGTCAAAGGGTATGCATAGTTTGATAACTTTTTGAGCATAGCTCCAAATTGCTCTCCAGAATGGTTAGATCCGTTCACAGCTCCACTAACAGTGTATCAGTATCCCAGTCTTCCTACACCCCCTCTACTTCAGCTGAATTAAAAATAGGATTTGCAATGATTATCTCAGTCAAAGAAAAAGCAAAAATAAGCCTAATTAAAAGAGATAAGGAGGGAAATGACATCTTGCTAAAAGGCACCATAAACAATGAAGTAATATCTATACTAAACACACATACACCAAATTCTTTTATTTATTTATTTGGTGAGGTAATTGGGGTTAATTGGCTTGCTCAAGGTCACACAGCCAGGAAGTGCTAAGTATCTGAGACAGATTTGAACTCAGATCCTCCTGACTTCAGGGCTGGTACTCTCTCCACTGCACCACCTAGCTGCCCCACACCAAATTCTTAAAAAACAAAAACTTAAATGAATTATGCAAGGAAGTCCCTACTAGTAAGGGACCTCAATTTTCCCCTCCAAGAACTAGATAAATCTAATCATTAAATGGTAATAAAATAATCATATTCTAATCATAAAATAAATAATAAACATATAATATATATATAAGTAATAACCATTAAAATAAATAATAAAAATAAAATAAACAATAAAATTTTTTAAAAGTTAAGGAGATGAATAGCATTTTAAAATTTTTATTTATGATAGATCTCTGAAGAAAATGGAAATAGAAAGGAGTATACCTTTTCATTAATGGTACATGGCACCTTTACCAAAAAAAAAAAAAAAAATGACCATATATTAGGACATTTTAAAAACACAGATATATGCAGAAAAGCACAAACATAAAATTCACCTTTTGCATACCACAATACAATCAAAATTACATTTAATAAGGGGCCATGGAAGCAAAGATTCAAAATTCCTAAAGAATAAACAAGCCAAAGAACTCATAAAAACAATAACTTATTTAAAAGAATGACAGCATTCTAAAGTTTGTGTAATGCAGCCAAAGAAGTATTTAGGAAAAAATTTCTATTTTAAATGCATACATCAAAAAAACAGAAAAGCATATATTGGGCATACACCTTGAAAACTTATAAAAAATAATTTTAATTCTTCAATTAAACACTAATATGGAAATTCTAAAAACTAAAGGAGAAATTAATAAAACTGAAAGTGAACAAAAGAAATATCATGCAACTATTAAATTAAACTAAGAACTGATTTTATGGGGGAAAACAATAAAATAAGCCATGAGTTTCATTTGATGTTTTAAACGAAGAAAATAAAATTAGTAGTATCCAAATGAAAAAGGAAAATACAGCACCAATAAAGATGAAATTAAAGCAATTATTAAGAGTTATTTAGCCCAATTATATGCCAATATAATGAAAAACTGCCAATCTAAGTAAAATGGATGAATTTTTACTTTTGTAAATTATCTGAATTAATAGAAGAGGAGAAAAATATTTAGGGCACTATGTGAACACAATTACAAAATACTTTTCACAAATATAAAAGTTCTAAGCCACTAGACAATCACTCATGGGTAGGTGAAGCTAATAAAAAATGAATTAGTTTACGTAATACCATATCTATTAAACTACCAAAGAATTATTTTTAGTGTTAGAAAAAAAAATAACAAAATTCATCTGGATGAAGAAAAGGTCAAGAATATTAAAGGAAATAACAACCTAGTAATGCCAGATTTCAAACTATATTACAAAGTAGTAATCATAAAAACAATCTGATGATGGTTAAGAAATAGAATGGTAGATCAATGGAATAGATAAGGTATACAATATATAATAATAAATAATCTAAAGTTTGATAAACTCAAAGACCCAGCCTTTGGGGTTAAGAACCTGACATTTTACAAAAATTTCTGGGAAAGGAGATTGGCAGAAACTAGACATAGACCAATACCTTGTACTGTATAACAAAATATGCTTAAAACAGATAAAGGATTTCGATATAAAGGATCATATCACAAATGATAATATCAGATTGATGGATAAGAGAATAGTTTGTGATCAAACAAGAGATAGAGATCAAGGGAAATAAAATGGATCATTATGATTACATGAAATTAAAAGGTTTTGCACAAATAAGACTAAAAGCCCAAATTAGAAGGAAGGCAAGGAAACTGAAGAGGGGAATTTTACAGCAAGGTTCTCTGATAAAGATCTCATTTCTCAAATATATAGGGAAGTGGGCAAATTTATAAAAAAAAAAAATACTAGCTATTTCCCAAGGATATAAACAGAAATTTTTCAGAAAAAAAGAAATAAAAGCTATCAAAATTATATCAAAAAATTCTCTAAATTATTATTGATTAGAGAAATGTAAATTACAATAACTCTGAGATACCACCACATACACATTAGGTTGGTTAACATGATAGAAAAGGAAAGGACAAATTTTGGAAGGAATATGGAAAAATCACAATACTAATACATTTTTGGTGAACTAGCACAACCATTCTGGAGATCAATTTGGAACTATGACCAAAAGACACTAAAATTGTGCATACTCTTTAACCAGCAATACCACTACTACATCTAGACCAATGTGATCAAAGGAAAAGGAAAAGGGTTCCTTTTGTGCAAAAATATTCACTGCAATTCTTTTAATAGTGGCAAAGAACTGGAAATTGAGAGGATGCCAAGCAATGGGGGAATTGCTGAACAAGTTATGGCATATGATAGTGATGAAATATTATAGTACTATAAGAAATAATGAGCAAGATGGTTTCAGAAAAACATGGAAAGACTTATATGAACTCATGCAAAGTAAAACAAGCAAAACCAGGAGAACATTGTGCAGTAATAGCAATAATGATAATCAACTATGAACAAGATAGCTACTCTGATCAAAACATGAGCCAAGACAATTCCAAATGACCCATGATGAAAAATGGTATCCAGCCCCAGATAGAGAACCAATGAACTCTGAACGCAGATTGAAGTATACTTTTCCCACTTTATGTTTCTTGGGTTTTGTGAGTATATGTGTATGTGTTTTCTTTTATAACATGGCTAATATGGAAAATACATTTTTCATAGTTTCATTTGTCATAGTTTGCTTTCTCAAGAGATAAAAGAGGCCCATGAGGAAGAGAGAGAATTTAGAATCAAAAACTTTAAAAATATTAAATTTTAAAATATGTGTACATAGAGAGAAATATTTAATGAAATAAATAAAATATTACAAACCAAAAAAGGAAGGAAAAGAGAACAATATTTCAATACATATATATGGAATGAAACTTGAGATGTTGTGGCATGTAACCAAGAAAAGAATTGTAAAAATATTTGATGTTATTTAAACAAATAATGACTAGAGATTAAAGAATACATTTTTAAAGATTTGCTAGCTCTTAATACATTGCCCCCCCATGCAAACCAAGATACTACAATCACAACCCCAATCCATATTCCTTTATTTTTGTCTCAGTAATAACAAAGGAAAAAAACAGGCCAAGTAGCATCTTACTCAAAACATGAAAAAGGTGTTTCCATAGACCTATTAATGAACAAGATATGGAAAAATTGGGATATTATTACATTGTTGGTGAACTAGTCCAACCTTTCTGTGCTTTACAGTACACTTCTGACTCTAATATCTTTAGCACATTTCCTATTTCTTTTCATTGTAAGTTTTCAAATGTGTATCTCAACACCATATTGACTGGATGCTCGTCTTGTAGTAATAACAGTAATAGTTCATGTTTATATGCCTAATGGTTTACCAAGTGCTTCACCTATAGTGCATTATCTCATTTCTTCCTCATGACAAAGCTATGAGATATAGTCATAGATCTCAAGCTATAAGAGGCATCAGAGGATATCCAGTTGAAGTCATTCTTTGTACAGATAAAGGAACTGAGAACCAGGGAGATTTAAACATTTTACAAAGGTTCAAACAAGTATTTTGCATAAAAGATGTAATCCCAACTAAAAATCCTTGAACTCCAGAGCCAGTGCTCATTTTTGATGTATCAAGCAAGCACTTAGTATGCCTTTTATTATACCTGACTGATGATCCGAAAGATAAGGTCCCTTACCCAGATTTATATAACTAATAAATAGTAGAACTGAGACTCCATGCCAATCTTTCTGCCTCTGGATTCAGCATTTTTGCTCTCTACATCAGGCCATATAGTTAAGAGAATATCATTATTTTGGTGTTTTAGGATATATTAATATAAAATACACTTAATAAAATGCAACAATGTATCCATTGTTTTGTTCTCCCAGATGTTATTCATTAGGCAAAAGTAAAACTGTGCCTCCTCAAGTCACAGAGCAGTGAGCAAATGAAATGTATGACCAAATTTTACATAATATTCATATGTAAAAGGCAAATATTCATTGTACAAATGCATAATTTAATTTTCAGCTCTAATAATATGTCAGGGAATAAAAATGTATTTTCCATATAAATTCTAAATCCAATAAATAGAAAGTAGACAAAACCATTTGAACTAATTAGTGTGTGTTTGTGGTAGAGGGACTCCATAGGGCATTTAAGGTTACAAAAACAAAGGAATCATTTTTTTATTCATAACAAGAGAGAAGATAACACAGATTTCTTTGATGCAACTGAATTTTTTAAAATAAATGAAAACCTCAACTTAATCTTAATGATTATGTAAGGTACCCTTTGAAGATTTTAGATGTAAAACCAAATTTAATATACCTCTTACAACTTTTAAAGATCATTCATTAAATCTATTAAAGAACAAGCATTTCCTCCTTCTCATCTTTTTCTTGGCCTTGATATGAGAGCATAAAATTCTATACACTTAAGAATGCTGCAAACTTTTATAATATCTTCTCTTCAGCATTCCCAGATGTTTTTATAGCAAAGTGCTGTGGATAATAGCAAAGATCACATAATCTCAAAGTTGAAAAAATAGTAGAAAATGAAATGACTAGCCTGAGGCTGCAGAAGTACAAAAGAGAATAATTGGGACTAGTCAAATTCCAATCTATATTGCATTTAATCAATAAGTATTTGTTAAATAACTACTATCCTCCAAGTACACTGCTAGATGTTGGAGAGACAAAACAAATCAAAATCAAAAAAGTTCTTTCTTCAAGAAGCTTACATCTTGTTAGATTTATGTTGGTTTCAAATTTATTTTACATCATTTCCAATCATGCTCTCTCTGTTCCAGTCAAATTGATGTATTTCCTGTTCTCCAAATTTGGTATTCCATCTCCAGCCTTCACATCTTTGCACTGAGATCCTTATTGCATTCTTAGTTACATCCCTTACTTGCCCCATTTTGGAGGAAACTTTTTCTGAATCCCTCAGTTTTTAGTACATTCTGAAGTTCTGATTTACATACATGTACACAGGTAGAATATATTTGTTTTTTCTTTGTAGCCCAAATGCTTAGCACAATGATTTGCATGTAAATGGGCAGTTGGTAAATTTTCATTGAATTGAATTATTAAATTTACTTGGACATTTAACAAAAAATGCACCTAACTGCAAAATTAGATTATGAGGGATGAATAAACCTTGAAAGTTGAATAGAAAAGATAAATAAATAAACATTGCAAGTGATCAAAGTAAATATCACAAAATTGTTTAGGCCCTCTGAGCTTGTTTCCTAATCTATAAAATAGGAGATAGTTATACTTGTTTAAGAAATTTGTTTTCCTTCCTCCAATGAAGAGGAAATTAGAATAATAATTAGGAGTTTCTTTGCCCAACTTTATGCCAATAAATTTGATAATGTAAATTAAATGGAGGAATATCTACAAAAATATAGATTGCCTAGGTTAACAGAAGAGGAAATAAATTATTTAAATAGCCCCATTTTGGAAAAAGAAATAGAACAAGCTATTAATCAACTCCCTAAGAAAAAATCTCCAGGGCCAGATGGATTTACATATGAATTTTACCAAACACTCAAAGAACAATTAATACCAATACTATATAAACTATTTGAAAAAATAGGGAAAGAAGGTGTACTACCAAATTCCTTCTATGACACAGATATGGTGCTGATAGCTAAAACAGGTAGGGAGAAAACTGAGAAAGAAAACTATAGACCCATTTCCTTAATGAATATTGATGCAAAAATTTTAAATAAGATTTTAGCAACGAGATTACAGAAAGTTATCCCCAGGATAATACACCATGACCAAGTAGGATTTATACCAGGAATGCAGGACTGGTTCAATATTAGGAAAACTATTAGCATAAAGAAATTTGTTTTCTTAAATTAAATAAGTTTATTTCAGAAAAATTCTTTTTAAAATCATATATCTGTAAGCTGGGATATCAGAAGTATACTCTTAATCATGTTGGACAGCACTTATTCCTTGAAAAGGATTTTAAAGAATTCTTCTCATATAGATAAAGCATCAACCTTTTGGTATTGTCTGCTCACATCTTTTCAGCATAAAATATTTGAAGAGCAGCAGTAAATTGTTAAGACTAAGTTAAACACAGTTAAGTAATAAAATATTTGAACTCATTACTCAGATGGAATTGGCCTTTAGTAAATTCTATGCTTGCCTTTTGGATACTTTTTATATGACTTTAATATTTTATATTAAATGTTTGATAGCAATATTTTATACTAATATTTTTCTCCTTCTGCTTTGCTGCAGTAAGCCATATCATAGAGAATAGACAATAAGAACTAACATGAATAATTAATATGATAATGTGAATCATTAAAGATACTGTGATGACAGGGTTTTTTTTAACTTTCAATGAATTTGTCTCCTACCAGTCAATAAGTAAATTAAATTAAATCCAAGTTTATCTATTCCTAGATTTAAGTAAACAATGTCTCTGAAATAAATTCCATATTATAAAAGGAAATATCTCTTGATAACTCCTTCTGGTTTTGGAAAACTATAATTTCTTGTTATTTTTTTAATAGCAAATCTCAGCCTACCTCCTTATAAGTGATTTGAGTTTTGCCCATTGATGTGAGTTTTGCCCCCTAGGGCCAACCATAACAAGTCTCAAATCTGTATTTACTTTGTATCTACAAAAGTAATACACCAACTCTTCATCTATCAAATGGTCAGTGAAAGTTTATAAATTATAGTTCTGTGATACCGCTCAGATCTAACTATCTTACAATCATAAAAATTCTGGGTCTGTCTGAGAGCAGATCTTTTACCTCCTCATATGTCCAAGAAGAAAACAAAATAACTTTATGTTCTTCTTGAAATGTCATTAATGTGCTAACCTTTCCATGAGAAATAGCATTTGGGAAATGCCACCTTCCTTTGACTGATGTTCCAAATACTAAAGGCAAAAAGGTACCTGCCAAGTAAGAAGGCAGAAAATAGTCACATCATTAACCATGTGTTAACCTTAATGTCTCAAAGCTATTTTGGTCCCATTTCTTACTGTGATCATCACTGTATGTGCCTGTTGACTCAAAGATGTAACATTATTTTCTGTGACTATCAGATATAAATGTTTTTGAAGATTTTATGTCACAGTGTCCAGGATATGTACCTCTTAAAATGATTCCAAGACTATATCCTCTCCTCTCTCCACAAATCATCTGGGATTGGGTTTATTTGCCATTTTCAGATTTATATTAACATCTCAAGAAACAGAAGCAAGGTATTTTTTTAACATACAAATGAACCTTGAGATCTTATTTAAGAAGTGTTTGTAATACACAGAAACAACTGACTAAAAACGCACTTCCTCTGTTAAGAAAGAATTTCTTTCTTAACTAAAAGAACAGTTTCAGAAAGGATGAATGCAAGGCAACTAAGTAGCATGGTGGATAGAGCAGTGGTCCTGGCTAGAAGAATATGATTTTAGACCTGAATTCAGAAGGATCTGTCTGGATTCAGACACTCATTAGCTGCATGACTATGGGCAAGTCATTTAATCCTACATGTCTCTTTTTAAAAAGAAGAACACGCAGGAAGCCATAAGGGAGTAAGAAAACATCTGTTTAACCAGCAAGATTCACCAAATCAAGCAGCTGCAACCAAATCATTCTCACACCAAGGTTTTCCATTTAGGACCACCAAAGTATCCACACAGAATCTCCTCCAAGCTAATTACTGGAAGTTTACAGAGACACAAATATATAAGTGTAGTATCTTTCCATAAAAACAGTCCACATACAGTGAATATGAAAATCCATTTTTTTCCTGACTGGCAGTATAACCACATTTGGTCTTTAGCTCCAGTTCCCCAGAAGAAGCTACTTGCTAGAACCTCCTCAAAATTCTGCAGGTAATTCCCTAGCTTTTTCCCTGAATAGATCTTATTTTGCCTTGATTTTAGTGCCTGCTCTCTATTATTTTTATTTATTTCCAATTTATCCTGTATATATCCTGCTTCTACATAGTTGTTTACATGTTATCTCCCCATTAGACTGTGAGTTCCTTGAGAGCAGTAACTACTATTTTTCTCTATATTCTCAGTATTTAAAATAGTGTCTGGCACATAGTGGGCACAATCAATATTTTTGACTGACTTTGGCACTCTCTACATTTCCCAGAATTCTAGAGCCTTAGCTTTAAGAGATAACTTAGCAGTTAACACAATCATAGAATGACCACAGTCAAGGAAAGGTATGGAATATAAGAAAGTTCAAATAAAAATCTCTAAATAAAAAACTTACTTCCACTAAATTATGTTAAGCTATTTTGAGTACTGCTCTAATTAAAAAATCTTGAGAAAAAAATGTTGTTGTTTATCATTTTCAGTTGTCTGACTCTTTGTGACTACTTTGGGGATTTTCCTGGCAATGATACTGTAGTGGTTTGCCATTTACTTCTCCAGTACATCTTACAGATGAGGAAACTAAAGAAAATAGGGTTAAGTGACTTGCCCCATGTAGCCTATTTTTTAAACTGAGATTTAGAGAATTTTTTGAATTAGAAACTGAGTGAATGTCCATCAGTTGGAGAATGGATGACCTAGTTATGGTATATGAATGTTATGGACTGTTTTTGTTCTATAAAAAGCAATCAGCAGAATGATTCCAGAGACACCTGGAGAAACTTACATGAACCAATGCTAAGTAAAATGAGCAGAACAAGAAGATCATTATACATAGAAACAAGAAGATTATATGATGATCAATTCTGATGAAGTGGCTCTTGTCAACAAGGAGGTGATTCAGGTCAGTTCCAATGGTCTTGTGATGAAGAAAGCCATCTGCACCCAGAGAGAAGACAGTGGGAACTGAATGTGAACCACAACATAGTATTTTTACTTTTTTATTGTTATTTGCTTGCATTTTGTTTTCTTTCTCATTTTTTTCTTTTTTGATCTGATTTTTCTGGAGCAGCATGATATTTGTGGAAATATGTATAGAGAATTGCACATGTTCAACATATATTGGATCACTTGCTGACAGGGAGAGGGAGTGGAAGAAGGGAGGGAAAAAATAGAACAGTTTTGTAGGGGTGAATGTCAAAAATTGTTCATGTATATATTTTGAAAATAAAAGGCTTTAATTTAAAAAAATAACAAAATTTAAAGTTCCTTGTGGATTTCAATAATTTATGCTTTCTTTAAGCCTTATTACCTTAGATGACTGAAAGTGAACTATGTTTCTTGGAGGACCCTTCAGCCTTTGGTAAACTGAAAATCCTTACCACAGACCTTTCCATACATAAAGTTATGATGATTGTTTTATATGAATTCTGACCTCTTAACATGCCCTTTCTTTAACTCTATCTTATTAGAATTTAACAATAAAACTTGAATTTAAATCCTTCCTCTAGACACTTGTATTAATGTGCAACGTTAGACAAATAACCTCTATGACCCTCAAATTACTCCTTGAGGTTAACATACTAAAACTTGAAGTTTTACTTGTAGTTAGTATGCATTGTTCCTTAAGTCTGAGGAAAAAAAAACCTTAGATTTCTACCTAGTACTGATAGCTGGCCTGTTTCCTGATAGGATGGAAATATGAGGTATTCTTTATTTTCCAAGATTACATTTGGCCTCTTAACCACAATAATTCTGCTGCTCATTTCTCTATAAACTAAGTGATGATCCACTTTTCAGATGAACATCTGATTACTGAAGGCCACCATAAAGTGGCATACAGGACCTGAAGATGCTCACTATCCCATCATTTGGTGCTAAAACATTTTGCATATATTCACAGAAAACAGATGGCAACATATGGCAGGATAGTTACAATATATGATGCAAGAAAGGCAGGGCATGCCTAATGTATTCTAAAAAGGAGCTGAAATTCTCTCAAGCTTAAATTCATATATACAACATGGTTAAGAAAAAAATACATTAGTACTCTGGAAATCTAGAGTGCAATGGAAATAATTAGTCCAAATGATTAGTTGCATTATAAAATGCTCTTGCACATTTTTGTGATATGTAAATGCTTATGCATTCACCTCTTATCAGTTGTTAGGTGTTATGTTTTGTTTTGTTTCCTTTTTAAAGAGATAGAGAATGTTTATCCAACATGTGTTCATCATCTGAAGAAGATGAAAGAAAAGGTGAAGGGGTGGAAAGAGTGAGGTTATTAAGAGAAAGGATAGAGTTTATGCTGCCATAGCAGTTATAAAAAGCTTTCTTAGTCATTATATCATCTGATCTTTACAATAACTTTGGAGACACAGCAAATACCATTATTGCCATTTTATAGAGAAGAAAATAGACTCAGAAAAAGTTGAATGATTCCCAATGTTCATGAAGCTAGTTACTGTCAGAGACAGAAATAAAATGAACAATTGTCTAAACTCACAAACCTTGACTTTGCTACTACCCCATGTTTGAAATCTTTTATATGTTTGTATTTATCTCTCGTACAGTGCTGTCCCTATAATATGCACTCCAACAGGTATTTACTAGATAACATTATGTCAAATAGACATCCACAATGAACTATATACATAAGCACAAAAAGTACCAAGAACACATACTATTTTCTACTCTATGGACAAGGACAAATGCTTTATAATTTATAGTTCTATTAATGTAATTTTGTGACTAAATCCTAGGAGTCATAAAATATGTTCTCTTCATAACAATGTGAATATTAGAGCTAAAGTGATAAAGTGCATTTGCTGGCATCTTCTATACAGCCTTTTGAGAGAAATATACTATTATCCATGGTGTCAATTTACCTTCAAAAGTTTCTCATAGTATGCAATACTGAAGTACCTCTAAATATTGTACAACTACTTGTAGTTGATAGAATTAAAGATTTTAAGAACTATAAGAAACATTCAAGATGATTTAGTTCAGTGCCTTCATTTTACAAATGTAAGGTATGTATGTATTGCCCATGTGAGATGTGTATGTCCATAAAACTTATAGGGAGGCATCAATAAATATCTCGAGAGTCTTGCCCATCCTTTTCCAAAGTGGGATTAGATTCCTTTATGGAGAGAATTCCAGAGGAGAAGAGGTACAGAGTTTGCTCAATTTCCTCTGAAAGAGAGTGATAATGGACTAGAATCAATCAATAAATAAACATTAAGTGTCTACCATGTGCCTTAGTGCCTGAACTGTGTAAGTGCTGGAATTATATCTGTCTAGAATTAGCTCAGTCTTATCCCCTAAATATTGCTTGTTAAGGAATTCAATTTTATTTTTAGATTTAAAAGCAAAAAAGTTAGACATTTCCCAGATTGCTAAACCATCAAGGTAGTATCCAGATGCAAGACTCATTCCCACCAAATGTTACCCACCAAAAAATTGCCACAGTGAACAGCAAGTAAATCCAGTTACCCAAGCAAACAAACTTTTTTTTTATTTTACATAGCATCCTACCTTCCTTTTTTCTTTTTTTTTTAATTAAAGCTTTTTATTTTTCAAAACATATGCATGGACAATTTTTCAATAATAGCCCTTACAAAATCTTGTGTTTCAATTTTCCCTTCCTTTCCCCACGCCCTCTCCTAGAAGACAAATAATCCAATATATATTAAACATGATAGAAATATATGTTAAATCTAATGTATGCATACATATTTATACAATTATTGTACTGCACAAGAAAAATCAAATCAAACCTAAAAAAAGGGGGGGGAAATAAAATGCAAGCAAGCAACAACAAAAAGTGAAAATGCTATGCTGTGAACCACATTCAGTTCCCACAGTTCTCTCTCTGGGTGTAGATGGCTCTCTTCATCATTGAACAATTGGTACTGATTTGAATCATCTCATTGTTGAAGAGAACCATGTCCATCAGAATTGATCATCATATAGTTTTGTTGTTGCCATGTACAGTGATCTCCTGGTTCTGCTAACTTCACTTAACATCAGTTCAAGTAGGTCTCTCCAAGTCTCTCTTAAATCATCCTGCTGGTCGTTTCTTATAGAACAATAATATTACATAATATTCATATACAATAATTTATTCAGCCTTCTCCAATCGAACGGCGTCCATTCAGTTTCCAGTTTCTTGCCACTACAAAAAGAGTTGCCACAAACATTTTTGCACATGTAGGTCCCTTTCCCTCCTTTAAGATCTCTTTAGGATATAAACTCAAGAGAAACACTGCTAGGTCAAAGGGTATGCCCATTTTGATAACTTTTTGAGCATAATTCCAAATTGCTCTCCAAAATGGTTGGATCCATTCACAGCTCCATCAACGATGTATTAGTATCCCAATTTTCCCACATTCCTCCAACATTTGTCATTATCTTTTCCTGTAATTTTAGCCAATCAAAGAGGTATGTAGTGGTATCTCAGACTTGTCTTAATTTGCATTTCTCTGATCAATAGTGATTTAGAGCACCTTTTCATATGATTAGAAATAGTTTCACTTTCTTCATCTGAAAATTGTCTGTTCATATCCTCTGACCATTTATCAATTGGAGAATGGCTTGAATTCTTATAAATTTGAGTCAATTCTCTATAAATTTTATAAATGAGGCCTTTATCAGAACCTTTGAATGTAAAAATGTTTTCTCAGTTTATTGCTGCCCTTCTAAACTTGTCTGCTTTAGTTTTGTTTGTACAATTTTTTTTTAACTTAATATAATCAAAATTATCTATTTTGTGATCAATAATGATCTCTAGTTCTTCTTTGGTCACAAATTCCTTCCTCCTCCACAGATCTGAGAGGTAAACTATCCTGTGTTCTTCTAATTTGTTTATAATATCATTCTTTATGTCTAGATCATGAACCTATTTCAAACTTATACTGGTATATGTGTTAGGTGTAGGTCAATGCCTAGTTTCTGCCATATTAGTTTCGAGTTTTTGTCGAATAGTGAATTCTTATCCCAAAAGCTGGGGTCTTTGGGTTTGTCAAACACTAAATTACTATAGTCATTGACTATTTTGTCCTGTGAACCTAACCTATTCCACTGATCAACTATTCTATTTCTTAACCAGTACCAAATGGTTTTGAAGACCATTGCTTTATAATATAGTTTTAGATCTGGTACAGCTAGGCCACCTTTATTAGTTTTTTTTTTTTTTCCATTAATTCCCTTGAAATTCTTGACCTTTTGTCCTTCCAGATGAATTTTGATATTATTTTTTATATCTAGCTCAGTAAAATAATTTTTGGGAGTATGATTGGTATAGCACTAAGTAAATAGATTAGTTTAGATAGCATTGTCATCTTTATTATATTATCTCAACATATCCAAGAGCACTTAATATTTTTCCAATTGTTTAGATCTGACTTTATTTGTGTGGAAAGTATTTTGTAGTTTTGCTCATATAGTTTCTGACTTTCCTTTGGCAGCTAGATTCCAAAATATTTTATACTATCAACAGTTATTTTAAATGGAATTTCTCTTTGTATCTCTTATTGTTGGATTTTGTTAGTGACATACAAAAATGCTGCTGATTTATGTGGATTTATTTTGTATCCTGAAACTTTGCTAAAGTTGTTGATTGTTTCTAATAGTTTTTCATTGATTCTCTAGGGTTCTCTAAGTATACCATCATATCATCTGCAAAGAGTGATAATTTGGTTTTCTCATGACCTACTCTAATTCCTTTAATCTCTTTTTCTTTTCTTATTGCCAAAGCTAGCATTTCTAATACAATACTGAATAGTAATGGTGATAGTGGACAACCTTGTTTCACCCCTGATCTTATTGGGAATGGTTCCAGGCGAACAGTAAACTTAAATCAGAGAAGTGATAACAATTAGAATATAAAAAAATATTTAAAAAAATAAAAAATAAAAAAAAGCAATTAGAATATACAAGAAAATAAAAATGAAAATGAAATGAAATTAGTTAGCTTCCCCACTGGGAACAAGACAGCTCAACCAAGAGAGAAGCCCTATTCTCATCTAAGGGAAGTACCCAAAAGTCTCTAAAGGGGCAAGCTGGAAATCAGAGACATTTTTGAGACATCAGTTCTTCTATATGCCTGCCACTTCCCATAAAGATAATTTTTTCCTGTCTCAGGCCAGGCACTGTATCTACTGCATTTCTTAGCTGCCCCATCAAATACAATGTAGGCATCACAAAATATTTGGTAACAGTAAAAAGTTTCTGAATGCTCTGTATACCAGTATCAAATATTCCATCAAGTTTTAATTATTTATGTAAAAATAAACAAGCATACCTAACTCATTTAATAAGTGGTAAAAGTAAATGTATGCCAGAAAATTGTTTTAAAATAAATTTCTTTATGATTTATTATCAGTAAATGCTTGGTTTAAATACCTATTTTATATATCTCTATACCCAGGGTCAAGTAAAAATTTCTCAGGCAAGGAGGGGTAGAGAATAGAAAAAGTTTATAAAGCCCAGAGCTAAAACAATAGTAGAACTGGGAAACAACATTAGGATTCAAAATCCCTTTTAGAAAACTTGCTGAGAGGAACCCTTCTTACTTAGTTCCTCTTAAACAGAAAAAACACAAATATGTTAATTAAAATTTATTCAAGAGCAGCCAACCTAAAACAATTAACTTCTTATTATTGATTCGTGGGGCTTTATGGACATACAATATTGATAGCCTTCCTTGCCTGGGGCATCACAGATTGAAAGTATGTCAGTTTACCACTATATTTATCCCAAAATAACCCTTGAAAGGTCCTCTTTGATGCAAATATGGAGCACAAAGTGTGCTATTTATGTTTTTCTAATGACAATAAACTATGCTAGTTGGCCAACTTTTATTGGTCAACTTTCCCATCCTCCTCCACTTGTCTCCATCTATTATTTGTTTGATTTCCTTCTCCACCAGAGAGCTCTCCCATTTCACATTCCCCTCTCACAATCTCAGCAACCCACATAGTTGGAGCTGAAGTTTCTGCATGCTTGGTGGACACTCCAGAATAGTGAGGTCACGTTATATATCAGATGATGTGCTGAATTTCAAGATGCACAACTGCTGCTTTGATCTTGGCAGACACTGAGTTCATTTGAATGACTCCTATCTTTTCTTCCAATTGAACATTTCAACCTTTTTTGCCGAAAAGCAGTGAAGATGGAATCAAAATTCTGAAATGAGTCCCACTGTGAAAATGTAACACCAAGCCCTTTTCTGAACATTTAAATACACATAGCTAATACACAGGTTCCTTTTAGGGAGCTAAATATCAAGCAGTTTAAGTTTTTTTTTTTTTGTTTGTTTGTTTTTGTTTTTTTTTTTTATTACTAGCTCTAAGGCTGACTGGAATGGCTGGAAGAAGAAAACGTGAACTATTATGTTACCTATTCTCATTTCTGAGTTAGGAACCCAGAAAAATAATTCAGATATTGATCTATTTTTCTAGTCTCACAGACCACTATACCACCTCCAGAATCCTTGCTACCTAGCCAAAGTGGCCTTCTTTCTGTTCTCCATATATGACACTCCATCTTTTCCTATCCCCAAGACTTTGCACTGGCCATTTATCAAGCCCCCTTCCTTTAAGACACAGCTCAAGCAGGATCTTCTGCAGAATTTTCTGATCTCACCAAATGCCAGTGCCATTCCTCTCAAACTACTTTTAATTTAAATATATTGTATATATTTGAATTTATTAACATTCTATTTTTGTTGTGTGTTTTTGTATGTTCTTATCTATTAGAGTTTATAAATACCTTGTGAGTAGAGTAGGAATTGCTTCATTTTTTATACTTGTATTCCTATTATTTAGCCTAGTGCCTAGGCATAGTAAAGGCCCTAAAAAAATGATTACTTGATAAACAAAGTTATTAAAGTACATACTTTGTAGGAACACTGCAATATGTTTTGAGTTACATCTATTTGTAGATTTTATAGCGAATGTATATAAGTATTAGTGCTAAATAGATTTACTTCTTAGTCCTTTCACTTTTGACCAGACCTATTAGAAAATTTTGCTTTTAATTAATCTGAAATTAGCTTCCCAGCTACTTTTATTCATTGGTTCTAATTCTCTTCTCTAGACCAAAAAGAAGATGTCAAAAAAGGGATTCCTGATTAGGTAGAAATTAGCTAGATGGCCCTTGAGATCCATTACAAGCCTGAGATTACACCACATGAAAAGGAAATTGACCAACATCATCTACAAAAATCAGTCAATCAACAAGTATTAATTAAGCACAAACTATATACCTAGGTATATATAAGAATAAGTGAATTTTTCCTTGCTCTAAATGAGTCTACATTATAGAAAAGGAAATACCATGCACACAGATAAGTGTGTATATATATATATACATACATATGTAAATGCAAAATAATACAAACTTGTTAGGAGGGAAGGCTAGCATCTAAGACAATAAGAAAGTTTCATATAATAGGTGGTGTTTTGAAGCTGAACTTTAAAGGAAACTAGGGATTTAGTGGCAGAGGAAAAAAGGAAGTGCATTTTAGGCATGAGGTACAGTCTGTGCAAAGATCTAGAGGCAGCAATTAGTGAACAGCAAAAAAGGTCAATATAACTAGACCATAGAGCATATAAAGGGAAGTAATGTATAAAAAGCTAGAAAGGTAGGTTACAGTAAGATTGTAAAGAATTTTTACATACGTGCATTTGTATTTGAGTGATAAGGAACCACTAGAGTTTAATTTGATCATCTAAGTGGCACGGTGAATAGAGATTCAAGCAAGAGTTAGAAAGACCCAAGTATAAATCCAGCCTCAGAAACTTAGTAGCTGAGTTACCCTAGGCAAGTCACTTAATCCTGCTTGCCTCAGTTTCCTCATGTGTAAAATGAGCTGGAGAAGGAAAAGGCAAACCATGCCAGTATCTTTGCCAAGAAAACCCCCAATGAAATCATGAAGAGTTGGACATGACTGACAATGACTAAACAGTAAAAAGGTTTTTATGGGGAAAAAAATTTATCAAAATGACAGATAGATTCTTTTACATATTAGAGTTCAAAGAGCAAGGAAATCATATGATCAGACCTGTGAGTTAGGAATATCATTTTGGTAGCTATATAGAGGCTAGATTAAAAATAGAAAGAATATTAAAAAAGGAAGATCAATTGAAAAGCTATTAAAAACTTCAACAAAAGTAATGAATACCTAACTGTATGAACATCTTAATCATATGACAGTGAACACAGAATTCTAAATTTAACTTGGCTGCATATTCGTATAATTCTTAAGTATTCTATTTCATCTGTTATGGGAGAAATATTTCTTTTTTGAATTTACATGGTAGGTATCTGGCACTGAAATACAGCTATCATAATGCAGGAATTATTCAGGTAAAAATATAGGTTTTTATTATACTTAAATTCAGTATGTAGAAAAATTATCATGAACAAAGATTATGATTCTAAAAAGGGTTTTATAGACAAAATTACATCAGAGTGACAGATAAATTCTTTCACATATTGCAATCATATATCCTTTTAAGCTATAAAAGTTTTAAAAATATAGATTCATGCTTCCTTAAATCTCACAAATTGAGACATAGTCTTATAAAACCCCTAAGAAAGCAAACCTAGTTTAACAGACTCCATAGGAAAATGAAGTCAGTTACAGAAGAAACATTGAGTTTGCAAAAATCTAACAATTAAGAAAACTACAGGATCTATTTTAAAGTCATATGAGTTAATTCAAAGGAAGGGATTTATATGTCAAAATGAAAAGGAATCAAGCAAATTCTTCCACAAATAAAACATTTTGTAAGGTTTTTAAGAATCTATCTTTCATTCTTTTTCTCATTTGATTTCTTTTCTCAGAATCTGATTTTAGTCAGGTAAGGTTAATTAATATTAATAGATGACAGTCTATAAGTTAACCAAAAGTTTCAGGAGGAATAGCTCTGAATCCCAAATAATAATATCCAATAAATGAAAATTTTAAAATTCTCATAATATTTTATAGAATCATCATAACATATCCTTTAAAATTTTTAAGTAGCAGGCAAAAACAGCATGAAAAGAGAAAAAAAATACCACAGAACTGAGCAAATTCTTCAAAAGCAGGGAAATTCTGAGGCAAAATAGGTCAAACATTGAAAAAATAAAATAATTTGGCAAATTGAGAATTTTCAATTACATATCATCTACATGGTTGTGAAAATTATAGTCACTACAAAGTAACTATAAATAGTATACAGCTGATCCTCAACTGAAAACAACATATTACTTATTTGCAATCTAAATATCATTATTTCCTACCAATTAGAGGGACTGAGATCAAAGTATCCTGTTGAATTAGACCCTAAAATTTCTATGGCACCTCTTAGCTAAAAAGAAAAAAAAGTCTTTTCTTTCCCCTATGCTCTCTAAGAAAATATAGAAAGAAATATAGAAAGTTGCCCTTAGGGAATAATGCATTATGTTGATTGTAAAAGGATGATTTTTTTTTAACTTTAACCTTATTTTCTCTTTCTGATCAAACCAGAAAAATTCCAATTTACTTTATATTGCCCTCCAGGACTCAATAATTTGTGTCCATATATAGAAATATAAGTTTATGTGTGTGTGTGTTGTTATTGTTTCATCATTTTCAGTTGTGTCCAATTCTTTGTGACCCCTTTTGGAATTTTCTTGGCAAAAATACAGAAGTTATTTGCCATTTCCTTTTCCTACCTATTCTGTAGATGAAGAACTAAGGTAAACTTGCCCAAGATTACCCAACTAGTAAGTGCCTAAGGTCAGATTTAAATTTATGAAGATGAATTCCTACTGCTCTATCCACTGTACCACTTGGCTGACCATAAGTATTGGTATATACATATGTGAATGTATTTTCCAATATGAATGTATTTTCTAATTATGTTTCCAATTTTGAAAGTTTCTAATTATGAAATTTGGAACTCTGAACCTTAACAAACTTCTATCTTTACACTTTTCAATTCAGTTACTATTCATTAAGCTTCTACTGTATACAGGTGATGAATACAGAAGCAAAGATCTCTCTCCTTCCCTAACTTAAATGGAGTCCATGTGCAAAAATGTTTGTAGCAGCCCTTTTTGTCATGACAAGGAACTGGAAACTGAGTGGATGCCCATAAGGTGGAAAATAACTGAATAAGTTATGGTACATGAATGTTATGGAATATTATTGTTCTATAAGAAATAATCAGCAGGATGATTTCAGAAAGGCCTGGAGAGACTTACATGAACTGATGCTAAGTGAGTGAGTAGAACCAAGAGAATATTGTACACAACAACAGGATTATACGATGATCCATTTTATAGACATGGCTCTTTTCAACAGCAAGGTGATTCAGGCCAGTTCCAATGGTCTTGTGATGGCGAGAACCATCTGCACCCAGAGAGAGGACTATGGGGACTGAATGTGGACCACAACTAGTCCTTTGGGGGACTCTAGCAAATGGCACAAAGCTAAAGGAGTTGGGAGGACAGAGACCAGAGTGGGAAGATACCCAGGATACCTTGAAGCTACTACTGAGAAAGACAATAGCAGGGGCAGTGTGGCCTGTTGGGAAGAATTCTGTTGACCTGCAGCCACCAGGGGATAAAACTCCCAAAGCTTCCTATTCTAACTAGATTCTCACTAACTGTAATATCCTCAATTGTTTTTCCTCTTTTGAAGGACTTATAAGTGTTATCAGCACTATATAAATTTTGACATCCTGTGAAAAAGTCCTAGTCAGCCTGATTTAATTTCATTTTTGAAGGCTAATAAGATAGGAATATAAATAGCCACAATCTCAATTAGAATATTACAAACACATAAAAGAATGATAAGGTACTATGAGAGTTTGAAGAATGTTGAGTCTGTTTTTGTTTGGTAAATCTCTTGGCAGAGATACTAGCGTAGTTGGCCATTTCTTTCTCCATCTCATACTAGAGATGAGGAACTGAATGGATAAAGTGATCACACAGCTTTTCAAGAGCTGATAATGTTTTTTTTTTCCTTAAAATTTTCAGCACCTAAATAATGCCTGCCACTTAAATGTTGTTGACTAGGTTTAACTTGATTCAGCTAATGCCTGAAGCACTAAGTCTCTATGTTCAGCTTAGGTTCTTTCCAATAATAATGCACATTTATATGGTGCTTTCCTCACAAATATCCTGGGAAACAATACCTGTATTATCATACCTATTTTGTAGATGAGGAAATGACAATAAGATAGTTGAATAATTTGTCCACAGTCACACATAGGAGTATACTTATAAATGTTTAACAACTGCTCTCCAAAGGGAGAAAAATGTTTTCATAATACATTTTAAGTTTCATCTTTATTATTAACACATGTCTAAACAATCAACAAAATAAATCAAGTCCCGATTTGTAGCATTTGCCCATTTTCAAGAAATATATGCTCACACAGAAAACTGAAAAATCAGCTCAGTCAGTTGACTCTAGCATACTCTTAAACACAGCTCTAAGTGTCTGAGGTATAATATGAATAAATTTTGTTTACTGATTCAGAGGAAAGTCATGAATCTACTAAACTTTGCTATGCTGTTGCTTAAATTTCTCTGGGACTCCATTAATAAAAAAGGCAACCATCAACAGCAGATGGAGTGCTAGGGCTGAAATCAGGAAGCCTTGGGTTCAAATTTGGCCTCAGATATTTACTAACTGTGAGACCTTGAGAAAGTCACTTAACCCAGTTTGCCTCAGTTCCTTCGTATGTAAAATGAAGAAGTGAAGGAAATGGCAAACCTCTCAAGTATCTTTGCCAGAAAAATTCCTTACGGGCTCACAAAGAATTTGATACAATTGAAATGATTCAACAACAACAAAATTAATACAAAATTTCTGCTATTACTGTAACACTTTCAGGGAACAGGCTATTTGATTTCAGTCTTTAGCTCACTGCCAAGGACATAGAAGGTATTTTAATGTTCATTGGATTGGATTGGACTGGATTATATTGGATTGAATTGGACAGAGTCCTATGGTTAGCTGACTGTTAACTGACAAACTGATTTCTCAGTGTGTTAGAAAAATAACATAATAGAAAAAATCTACAAATTTGCAAGCCAATACCAATAGAAAAAGGTGTTCAATTTAATAAAGATAAAACAAAAACCTTTTCACAAGCAGCCAAAATATCCCTACACACATTTTTTAATTAAGGTACTTAGTTAATGAGGTAAATAAAAAACTTTCCTGGTAAAAGATCATGTTTCAGTCCCATCTTACAAAGATGGCATTTCCTGTTCAGACTACAAGAAGCCACATGAGTACGACTCTCAAACAGATCCCTTTAGACATCACTGGATCCTCTAAGGCTCCAATTTCTGACTCTGAGGACAACTGATAGTAGCAACAAACCATATTACTAATTCATGCTGCCTTTGCAAATGATGACAGTGTCTTAATTTTATTGCCCCTGCAAGAAAGTTAAAAGCTTTCATGAACCAGTGAACTAGCTAATTGACTACTATAATAGCTGTGGATCTTGAATGGTAGTATATAACTAGAGAAATATTAAGAAACAATTATTCTCTAAAGTACAAGCTTTCAATTGGTGTTTGAATCTGGGCTCTGACATATGTGGCAGTTAAGGAGAAGGAGAAGAGGGGAAATAGCATTTAAGAAATAGAAAAACTATAGGAATGTTTGGAGTTCTGACTCACATGCTGAGTCATTAAAGCAATAATCTTATATACAGCTGATTTTTGCTATCTTTTATTTATTTAAAAGGAATGAGTGGTTCACTTGACAGTATCTGTCATTATTCCCATTTAGAGCTAGACTGTCCTAGCAAGGTCTGATAAAATGTAATCAGGGCTATACCCAAAAGGCAGGTCTTGATTTATTCTGAGGCCTGAATGGATGATCAACACTTTCTTTCAGACATGTTATCCTTAGATGTAAAGATTGCAGTGTCATAGCAACAAATAACACAATACTCAGTCGAAAGTGACTAGGAATGTATTTGCCTCAAGGACAATCAAGTTCTCTGCTACTACATCTAACTGACCAGTGCCAAGTCTTATTTCTTTTTTTTTTCTATCACGATACAGAGAGGCAAGCAAGTACTATTTTTTCCTTAGAGTTTGGAAAGGAGGAAGTTCTAGGCTTTCATTTTCTTTCACTTTTTCTCCACAGAAAAATAGTAGGAAACATTGAAAAAAGGAGAAATTGTGTACATTGATGTTTTGTTTTGTTTTTCAAATGGGGTCTCACCATCTCAACCAGGCTGGAAGTGTAGGGACTGCTCAAGGATTGAATCCTCCTATTGATGACTCAGACCTTTAATTTTCTCCATTTTAGACTTATTCCTTCAAGCTCTAGATATCTGTTCCTCACAATAATTCTGTGAATTAAAGTGCCTCTATTACTACTTTAGAGCTGAGGAAACCAGCTGAGAAAAAGTAAGTGGTTTTTTTTGTTTTTTGTTTTTTGCTTTTTGGCGAGGCAATTGGGGTTAAGTGACTTGCCCAGGGTCACACAGCTAGGGAATGTTAAGTGTCTGAGATCAGATTTGAAATCAGGTCCTCCTGACTTCAGGGCTGGTGCTCTATCCACTGCGCCACCTAGCTGCCCCAGTAAGTGGTTTATTCAGAGTAATACAGTCTCTGAAGTAGGGTTTTAACACATCTTCTTCTCTTCAATTCTAGCATGTCATCTACCACATCATGATTCCTTTCAAGTATGTAAAACACTGGAAAAGAAAGTGGGATTGTCTTTTAGCAATAGTGAAGCAGAAGAGATATATAACCAAAATGGGGCACTAACATGAACAGAAAAAATTAAGTAATTAAAGGAAGACTAGAACATCTGGGTAGATCTGAGGAAAATCCATGGAAAACCAGGAAGAGCATTAACAGAGTTTGGGTGTGATCTGAACTAAAAGAGAACATGCCCACTTTAATTACATCACAGGTCATTTAAAGTATTAAAGTTTAATCCTTCCCATTTTTTGAAAAGATTACATTACAGCTTTATATAAGCAAAAAGTAGGAAATGAAGAGTTAACTTTTGAAACATTTATTGAGCAACTTTGATGTTCTATGTACTTGGGATACAAAAGCAAAGAAAAAATGGAACAAGTCTTGGTCAAAAGGACCTCATATTCTATCAAAACAGATAACATGGACATAAAAAGCATATACAGAATGAAGATGTGAAGAGTAAGTATAATAAAAATACAGAGTAAATAAATGTAAGCTAATAAGGGAAGGAAGGAGGGAACTAGTGATTGGGAAAATCAGGAAAGTTTCAAGGTTGTGCTTGGGTTCAGTACTAAAGGAAGCAAAGAATTCTCTGAGGCAAAAGAGAGGAGGAAGGAATGGGGATTAGAACAAAGACATGAAGAAGAGAGATGGAAGAAAAGGTGCTTTGTAGGATGAATATATAGAAAAGGTCACAGCTGGACCATAGAATGCAGCAAGAGAAGATATATGTAATGTGGGACTGGCCAATAAGTCTAGCCCTTACAAGCATTGCAAATGTTTTGTAACTATAAAAAGTTTCTCAGGTTATGAAGCAATAAAACACAAGTTGACCATACCCTGTCCCTTAGCCTGGTGTGAGTACTTCTGCCTGTTAGCATTCCAGTGAGAAAAGGAAGAAAACATTATAAAGGAAAAAGTTTCAGATCCTTTCCATTTAGGGCCAACATGTAGCCCAGGATCCCAGACTTCTGTTATTTGACTTGCATTTGTTCCTTTTTTTAAGTGAAGGAGATTGGAGGTGGTCTGGAAATGAATCATAGTCTAAGTTTTGCAGCTAGGCTAGTTTCTAGTACTACTAGCAACAGTACCCTGAGGATCAAAGAGTGGCCTTTAAGACCTAGCCCACAGGTAGGTGAGACATGCAGCAGTGATGTCACTTAATATAGAAACTGTGTAAAATTTGAGCCCACTATTAGTAGTAGAGGTGAGAGAGTATGCCCCATTGAGATATGGGGGGGGTGGAGATGTGACAGGACATGGAAGATGTTTCTATTATTTCTGTTCTTGCTGTACCCTCAAAGTAACTACCACTTTGAAAAAACTTATTTGTATTAATTAGCTAGATCAGTAGTCACTAGCTGCTAACAATGGAGGAACAATTAAAGTAGAAAAAGATGCAATCGATCTTTCCTGTGGACACCTACATTCCCAAACTGGGAGATGTAGCTGACCTCACTCAGAAACAATGAGTTAAAGTACTCATTAAACAACAAAGTCACTGGGGTAACTACCATAGAAGATATGTTAAGTTCTTTGTTGAACTTTTTGTTGTTATTCAGTGATTCAATCTCGTCATACTTTTCTTGTCCAAATTTTCTTGATCCCATGGACCACAGAACGATCATGTCCTTCTATCCTCCACTATCTCTCAAAGTCTGTCCAAGTTCATTTCGTTGTTTCTATGACACTATTTGCCACTGGAAAAACCATGGCTTTGACTATATGGGCTTTTGTCTGCAAAATGATCTCTTTTCTTTTAGTATGCTCTCCAGATTTGCCATAGACATCCTTCCAAGGAGGAAACAACTTTTAACTTCATGGCCATATGCAGGAATCTTTGAGCCCAAGAAAGTAAATCTGAAATTGCTTCCATGTCTTCTTTTCCTTTCCTCCTTTACCAAGAAGTGAGGAAACTAGTGGAGTCATCTAGGTGGTACAATGGCTAGAACGCTAGGCTTGGAATCAGGAAGACTCATCTTCATGAGCTCAAATCTTCAAATCTGGCCTCAGACAATGTACTACTTATGTGACACTGGGTAAGTCACTTAACCTTGTCTGCTTCAATTCCTTATCTATAAAATGAGCTGGAGAAGGAAATGGCACTCCAATGGCATTCCAATATCTTAGTCAATAAAACCTCAAATGGGATCATGAAGAGTTGGACGTGACTAACAACAATAATGATGGAACCAGTTATCAAGATCTTAGGGTTTTTTGTTTTACTCTGTTTTGTTTTTTATGTTAAACTTCAAGCCAACTTTTACACTTTCCCCTTTCTCTCATAAAGAAGCTTTTTAATTCTTCTTCCCTTTCTGCCATAAGAGTGGTATCATCTGCATATCTGAAAAGGCTTATATTTCTCACAGAAACCTCAATTTTGACATTTGATTAATCTATCTTGGCATTTCACATAATTTACTTTGCATATATATTAAATAAATAAGATGACAATAGGCACCCTTGTTGTTCTTTTTTCCCCAGTCTTAAACCAATCAGTTGTTCCTTGTTCAGTACTAACCATTCCTTCTTAGCCCACATATCAAGTTTCTCAGAAGAAAAGTAAGATGAGATGACAGCCCCATCTTTTTAAGAAGACAGTCACATTTTCCTGTGATCCTCACCTAAGTGATTTTAATTCAAAACTTCCATGAATGACTGGTCCACATACATAGACTATTATAGATCATTACATTAAACAACTCATTTTTATCTAACAGACTTTTTAAATACTCACTATATTTGACCATTCTGCAGCTTCTTCCTGAACTTTCTCCCCTTGCTGGCTTCCATGACACTGCTCTCTCCTGGTTCTACTCTTATCTAACTGATGACTGTTTTAGTCTATTTTACTACATTATCTTTCTCCTTCCTATTAAATGAATATCCAGGATTCTAAGTAGGCTCCTTTACATATTCTATCTTTGCAATTTCCTCCCTTCCCATGAGTTTAATTATCTTGATGCAGATGACACCTCACAAATATAAATCAGTTACCAAATCTTATCATTTCTATCTTCATAACATTTCTTTCCCCAAGGTTCTTATCTCCATTTATATACCTAGCACCTTAGCTCAACCCTTCATTTGCTCTGACCTAGATTACTGATGGAGAGACTGGCACATATGTGATGCTTAATAAATACTTATGATTAATCTCTCCCCTGACCACCAGTACCTCATTATAAATGTTGAAAGGTACACCACCTTATCCCATTGGTATCTCAAATTGATTACATCCAAAACTGAACCGATATTTCTACCCATCTTGCCTTTCCCATAATTGTTCTCTTCTACCTAATAAACTTTCCTATTTCTATTCAGAGAAGCACATCCTACTTTCCCAGTTTTGCAAGCTCAGAATTATCCGTGTCTCTTCTTCATCCTTTGTATCCAATCATTTGCCAAGTTTAGAGATTATACCTCTGCAACACTCTTCTCATTTTAAACAGTCACTATTCTAATTTCAATTCTGACCACCCCTCATTAGCATGATTAGTACTAAATGGTCTCTCTGTTCCTAGTCCCTCTTCTTTATAATCCATCCTATTTATACTATAATCATCTTAAAGTAAGAATCTTCTTAAGGCATAGCTATGACCATGTTATTCCTTCTCAAAAAAATGTCCAGTAGTTCCAGATTTCTTTTAAATAAAATATAAATTCTCCAACCTGGTATTGAAAGGCCTCCATAATGTGGACCCAACCTACCTGTACTTCCTGATTCCTCCCATTCATAAACATACACTCCAAGCACTGATAAGTAGTCCCCCAAATTTGACATTAAATCTCTGTGTCTTTGAACAGCCTGAAAATGCCCATACTTGGAGCACTCACCCTTTTCACCTCCTCTTCTCATGATCCCCATTTTCTCTCTTAAGTTTACCTCAGGTACCACCGAAAGTCTACTTAAAGTTTTCCCTGATAATCCTATGATTAGTACTCTCTTCTCTTTTTTCAAATCACACTCTAATATGTTAGAGTTCAGAATCTCTTCTTTCAGAACATGAGGAGTTTCTGTCATCATTTTATGAAATGCGCTTCAACTCTAGCTTGTTATTACCCCCAACAATGACTATTTTTTTTCATAATTATTTTTATATTAAAACCATTGTCCTAGAATCATTGGGGAAAAAAGATACAATCAGTGTTGTAACTATTATTACATATTACCATATTACTTTTCAAAATAAAGGAGGGAACCTATCTACAATTCCAACTGCACCCTAAAGGAGAGTCTATCTCTCTACAATCCAGCCACATCACGTCATGCTAGGACTATTGTAACAATCTTCTAGTTGATTTTTTTGTCAACATGTCTCCCCTCTCCAATCCATTCTCCACACATTTTCCAAAAGGACACTCCCAAAGCATGTATATGATCATGTCATTCCCCTCCTCCATAACTTCAAAGACTTTTCGCCATGCTTGTCATGCACTACCCCATTTCTGCCTCTCAGAACGACTTCTTTTCTTCCACACTTATCTCAAATGTGACCTCATATATGAGGCTTCCCTTGATTCCCACTCCCAAAGCTAAACGTGCTTCTGCCCCCCAAATTAGCTTGCATTTAATTTTTTTATATCAATCTGTTTTACTTTATTTTTTTTACTTTGCCATTTATTTCTAATATCTTAATATTCTTTTCTTATTAAATCTTGAGTTTTTCTTTGATCTCTTTAGAATACACACGTAATAATGGTATTGCTGGATCAAAGAGTATGTACAATTTTATAGTCCATATAGTTCCAAATCTCCAGAATGATTGAACCATTTCATGAAGTTTGTATGTATTTTAAACAAATGCACACATTGTTTCCCTGCCATAGAATGTAAGCTTATTTGGAGTAGAGATTATTTCTTTTTTATCTTCACAGACTAGCACAGACCCTGACACATACTAAGTGTTTTTATGAATGTTTTTGATTCTACTTTACAATTTTTAGCAAGTTAGTTGATGTGTTAATTTGGATTTTCATAACCATTAAGATATGTAAATTCCTTTTCATGGGTATGTGTGGGGGTGGACAATTTTTATTTATTCCTTTAAGAAATATTTTTATAGATAAAAATCAGTTGTTCATATAGTCCAGTGATCAGTTTTCTAATATATTTACTGCAAACAATTTTCCCAATGTTTCATTTCTTTTTCATTTCCTTTATTGCTTTTTTGGGCAAAATCTTTAGATCTTTTAGAATCAATCATTTTATGTCCAAATATTTTTTCCTTTTGCTTGCCTGATAAAAACCATTCTTCTTCTTCATAACAGAGACAAATGTACTATTTCTTTCTTTTCCAGTTTTATGAGTTTTTAATATATTAGAACATTGATCTAAAGTTAATTGTATTATATAGTTTTAGTTGTAACTCTAAACCCATTTTTTCCATGTTGCTATCCAGTTTTCCCAACATGTTTTATTAAATAGTAATTCTACTTCTCAGTTTTTTTTCAACATAGACTTTTCAAATACTAATCTCAAATATTGATTTTTATTTCTGGTTTCTCTATTCTATTCCATTGATCTGTTTCTCTAATTTTTTTTTCCAGTACCAGATTACTAAGGCAAATTTTCCACCTATTATTTCTTGGTGATTTATGATTCTGATATTCTTAATTACTAATAATTTTAATGTTATTTTAACATTATTTCTACTTTGTCATATGAATGGTGTTATTAGTTTACCTAGTTCTATGAAGTCATATCTTGGTATTTTGGCTCCTTTTTTATTAAATGTGTAAATTAATTTGGGAAACATTAAAGGACATTCCACTAGAAATCTATCAAGATTTTGAAATAGGGAAAGGAGAAAGATGCATTTATATAGCACCTACTCTCTGCCCGGTGCTATGCTAGGTGCTTTTAAAATACTTTATTTGAACATCTACATCTATCTATCTATATAGATATACATATAGATAAATATATAGATATATTGATAAGGCATCACCCAAATATTTGGTACATTTTGTTATAGCAAATTTTTTTCATCATGTTTCTCTTGATTTTTTTATGTTTCAGATAGAAACAGACCATTTGTGAATTTAGTTCATATCCTGTTGCTTGGCTAAAGTTGATTGTCTTTTAGACTAATTTTGTAGTATTTCAAGTTTTCTGTAAAAGCTTGACTGCTATGGTGGTGGTTTCAGAGCACACGTATTCACTGCTTTTACAATCTTGACTGGCATTGTCTTGTTTTGCCATTCCCCACCCAAGCTTGAAAAATGGATTAAACTTTGAGGGAATTATTGTCTTTACTTCAAGAGAGCTTCTTCTTATTGAACTGTTATAGGGGGCCCAAGCTGTCAGTCACTTTTGCTCTTCCCTCATACCCTTAGGGTATGAAGTTCTCCCTTAGCAACCTCCTCTCTAGGGAAGGGGTTTCTTTTTCAAATCCTTTTAGTTAATGATTTAATGTCAGAAAGTTAGTTTGTCACAGTGTTACTGACTTGTTTTGATACCCAGAGACAACCCAGGAAATGTATTCTCTCAATTCCGGGAAGCTGTTAAAATAAATCAATAACTCTCTTTTTTGATAATGAGCCCCTAGCCAAAAATTTCCCTTGGGTAGATAAAGCAGTTTTAAGTCTTGTTCCCTTTCGGATCATTCCCAACCTCCACCAATGGTATTCAACAAACACAGTATGAAAATTATAGGGATCAAAAGCTTTATCCCATTTGTCAGATTGAGAAACAAAATCAAGTTGTAAATATAGAAAAGTAAATACCTCCCAAATCCAGAGGGAAGCATCACATTCAAAGTGAATTTATTTGCCTTCTCAGGAGAGTGGTAGGGAGAATTTAAAATAAACAGCTTTAGTCTCTAGGAGGAAAAGATTTTCATTGCATAGTTTAGTTACAATCCTGATTGTGATCATGTATGCTTCATCCATACTATCTTAGCTCAAACCCCTCTGAGCACCTGAAGCCTCCCATCCATTTCTCTTGCTGGCAGTTCCTCAACTTCCATTTCTCTAGGTCATGCTCTTCCCTCCTGCTTCTTGTTTCCACAAGTCTAAAGAGAGGAGGGGCGAGCTTGATAGACCATAAAGTAACCTATTTTGCCAAAGGAAAAGGCTTCCTTGAATCACTATCTTCTATACTATCACAGTTCTATCTTTCTTAATAACTCTATCATATAATTGCCCCAGAACAGGAATTCTTAACTTTTTTGTTTCATGGACCTCTCTTTGACCACCTTGTAAAGCTATTGATCCAGTCTCAGAATAATGTTTTTAAATATATACAATGAAATGCATAAGATTATAAAGGAAACCAATTATATCAAAATAGTTATGTATATATATAATATAATATATACATATATCTTCACATTAAACATGTATATCTATATATATACACTTATATATGCTATATGTGTGTACATACATGATATATGTGTGTGTGTTTAAAGTTCACAAATCCCAGGCTAAGAACCTCTTCTTAATTTCTTTATCTATGAAATGAGAGAACTAGACTAGTTCTCTAGATCCAAATCATGTTCCTTTGAAATCTATAACAGCTAAGAAATTTGTCTAGCCATCCAGGAAAACAAAAATGATTTGTACCCTTTTCAGGAACTATTCCTGATTTATGTTTCTTCAGTTCATTATTTTAAATATTGGCATAAAAATTCCAACTCAAGTTTATAAGCTGTATATATTTAGACTGTTTGCAGCAATGGCTTGATTTAGAATTGTGCGTGCCAATATTTAAAATAATGAACTGAAGAAACATATATCAGGAGCATTTGTTCTACACATATATGCACGCATAATGTAATGAAACTTTCCTACCAATCCAGATGGGCATTTTTCTGTAATTTATCATCTTAAAGAATTGCCAAGTTGCTTAAAACAGCGCCAAGGGCAGTGTTAGGTCAAATGAATTGCCCATATTCACATAGCCAAAATTTGTCAGAGATGAGATCTAATTCTCAATCTTTCCTGCTCTCTGGCCACTGTGCCTTCCTTTCTTTTCTACATATGGCAGAGTAACAAAATAGATTAAGCACTTCTATGTTTATATCTCAAAGAATTTCTGTCTTTATTTTCTCTTGACCCAACATATTTTATTGGGAAGACTGGACATATATATGTATATATTAATAAATATAAAACACAATATATAAAATAAATAATATATTATGTAATATAATAAATAAAAGTAATTAAAACAAATAAATAAATAAAAATTTATAAATAAATAATAATGTAAATAAAAATAATAATGTCAAGTAAATGAGGAACGAGAATAGGCTTTGTGTTGACCAGCAGGAAGAAGAAATATTCTTGAGGCAAGGAGAGCTTGTATAAAAGAACAGACACCAAGAAGAATGTGGTGTAGAGGAAACAAATAAGCTATGTTGACTATAACACAGAGTATGTGAAGGAGAGTAATGTGTCACGTACAATAAGTCTGGTAAAGTGAGCTATAGTGAATCTGTGAAGGTTTTTAAATTCCAAATGAAGGAGTTTGAATTTGAGCTTAGAGGTAATCCAAAAATCACTGGAGTATCATGGGTATAGGAGTGACACAGTCAGACTTATGTTTTAGGAATATCACTTTAAAAGATGTAAAAAATATGAATTGAAGAAGGGAGAAATGCTAGACTCTAGGAGACCAATTAGGAGGTTATTGCAATAGCTCAACTGAGCAATGATCAGCACCTGAACTAGGATGACAGCCATATGAGTAAAGGGAATAGACATAAAACATGTTATGAAGAATCAACAAGACTTGCTAACAGAATGAATATGGAAGATAAGGGAGAGTGAAAAGTCTCTATTAGAATTAGAAAAGATTCTAATTTTACAAAAGTGATTGACTAAATTGGTGGGGGGAGTAGGGTAGTATATTTGGGGGGGGGGGCGGAGATAGCCTGGAATCAGGAAGACCTAAGTTCAAATCTGGTCTTAGACACATTTGCTGAGTAATTCTGGGTAAGTCATTTAATTCTGCTTGCCTCAGTTTCCTTATTTGTTAAATGAGCTGGATAAGGAAATGGCAAACCACTCAGTGTCTTTGCCAAAAAATCCCCAAATACAGTCATAAAGAGTCAGACCCGACTGAAATAAATGAACAGGAATGACAACTGGGGGAAAGATAATGAGTTCTGTTTTGAATACATTAAGTTTGTTCAAAGAACATCTAATTTAAAATGCCCAATAGACAGTTGATGGCATAGAATCATAGCTCAGGACAGAGATGAGGCCTAGATAGGTTGTATGAGAACTTATCTGCATTATGTGGTTATTATATAAATGAGTGTTAATAAAATTATTAAGCGAATGTACAAAGAAAAGCAAAACCAGAGTCTTAGAATATACTTAAAGTTAGAGGGTAGGGCATGGATGATGATCCAGAGAAGTAGGACAACCATGAAAAAGCTGTCCAAAAATCCTGAAGAGGAAAGGAATAAGCATTTATATAATATCTACTATGTGCCAAGTATTGTGCTAAAGGCTTTGTAAAAATATTTTTTTTGATCCTCACAACTCTGAGAGATAGGCTTGGCTATGGATAACACAATAGAGTCAATAAGAGTAGTAAAAAAGATTGACTTGTAGCACTATACCTGGCATACAGCAAGTGCTTAATGAATGCTTGATAATTGATTATTTGGTAGTGAGGTCCCAGCTTATATCAGATAACATAAATTTATAATGGAGCCAATCACCCAAGTGATTAAAAGCTCCTGTAGTACTTTTCAGTACTAAGATAAGAACAGAGAAGATAGATGGTAAGAGTAAACAGGGTAAGGAGGCAAATAATTCAAAAGTACAGGATGGTATAAAGTTAAATTGGTGATCTATAGCCTCAAAATTGGGAAGAAAAGAAAATCAAGTCAGAGTATCAGTGACTACCTAGAAAAGGATTTGCTGGAAATAGAGATCACAGTAAGGATAAAAACAATGCATTTGGGAGAGATAAGACATAAGAAAAGATGGGAAAAGAAGATTATTGTGAAATAAAAGAATTGCAGGATGCTTGGTCATGGAAGTAAAATATCTATGGATAATGATGTAATCAAAAGTGATCACCCTTGTGGGTGGCTAAACTAAAAGAAAAGGGTGAGTGTTGAAGAATGAATATGAAGTGAAAAATAAGAGAAACATAATGCCTATAGTTATTTCTAACCAATAGAAAGATAATTTTCCTATTTAGAATGGTATGTTACTGGTTCATATGTTGATCTTAATGTTTTCTGCTGGCATTATTTAACAATCTTTGGTTTTCCTGAATTAAATCAAACTTCATAACAGTGTTAACTAGACTATCATCTTTAGTACTTGGCTCTGAATTCTCCATTGCATTGACCTCTTACATCTGTGGCTCTAAAAGTAATTGGCCAGAACGCATCCCTTAATTGCATGAAGAACATTAAGAGACTTCCTTTTCAGTGTCTTCTTTTAAATAATACTTCATTTAAAAAATGTTACTGGACTGAGCTTTCTTTCCAAATATTGATCTTCTTTCATTTTAAATGTTTCACTAGCTATGATAGACATGAAATCCCAGCTGAGTATGGATAGTTTCCAAATCATTCCCTGTGAGAGAAAATTAAAAAAGAATAATTTCCAAGAACTTTTAACTCCTTTGGTTCTAAAAGATCTACTTTCATTATAAATTTGCTTAATCATTTTCTTTTTTTTAAATGTTTCATTTTTTCAATTAATAATGGCTGATTTTGTTATCCTCCCTCCCTTCCCCACATCCTCAAAAAAGAAAGAAAAAATAGTAACAAATATGCATACTCAAGCAAAACAAATTCCCATATTATCCATATGCAATAATGTGCATATATATACATATATACATATATACATTTTTGCATGTGGCTAATATATATATATATATACACACAAACATGTATATATATATATGTATGTATACATATATATACACATATACATACACACACACACACACACACAGAATGTATCCATCACCTCTACATTAGGAATTGGTTAACATTATCTTTAGTCCTCTAAAGTCAAAGCAGGCCATTATGTCTATCAGCCAGAATAAGTGTGATCCTATAGCCTGAGTCTCTAAAGGGGAAATAAGGAAATGGGAGAGTTTAAACAAGTCATGAATAGCCAAAACCTGCCTTGGAAAAAATTCAACAAGTATAGAGGAGAAGGTAAGATAAAGGAGGAAAGCCAAACACAGCTATAGTAGGTAAGGGAAGCCATCCTCCAGGATGTTCCCAAAGGGATTTGAAAGAAGAAAGTTCCTGATAGAATGAAACCAAGGTCCTCGGATATAGTAGCCAGCCTTCTTGATCCTCCTCAATATTAGTCTAGTTTTCCCTCTCCTGATTATCTTCGATATGTCCTATACCTAGTTGTTTTCTCCCATTCCACTGTGAGCTCCTTGAGAGCAGGAATTGTCTTTTGCCTTTGTATCCCCAGGGCTTTTTACAGTGCCTTGCAGATAGTAGGTGCTTTACAAATGATTATTGACTGATGGGTTTTGCCCTCATACACACTTCTAGAAAATGACAAGGTGCACAGAAATAGTAGTCTACAAAGTGAAGAAACACACATAAACACATACACACACACACATTCATGTCAACACCTTGGGAGAGACTCAGTTTTTCTGTTATGGCTCCATGTCTAATAATACTATGACATTAAATTAGACATGGAGAGATAAGAAGAATTAATTGAAAATTGGTAAGAATAATAAGCCAAGACTAGTAGGAATGGGAGCTTTTTATAAATATTACAAACCAAACAAAAAACAATTTTTAAAGTAGGGACAAGTTAAAGGTCAAAAAATTAAATAGGGGCCTAATTTGGAGTGGCTAAGAAGATGGTAATGGATTATGAAGAAAAGGCAGAACTTTTCAACTGCAATTGCTCTACTAAGAAGAAATCATAATAACTGACAGTTTCAGGATTATAAAACTTTTTTACATACATTATTTCATTTAGAAAAACTATCTACTGTACAGTGAAGCCTATGGTAATTGCTGGGAGCTATTATACTGTATAAGATTAATATACTTTTTGCATCTTAATGAAGGCACTAAAGAATCACATAATTAATGAATCTCAGCAAACAATATTAGAATTGAAAGCCATCTTGTCTAACAATGTGGTTCAGGAAAGAGACCTGGCATTGAATTCATATTGGTTCTGCTGTTTCCTATCTTTGTGACTTTGGACAGGTCACTGTGGGCTTTAAATTGCTCATTTCTAAAATGAGGTGTTTGGACAAAATGAACCCTAAGTACCTTTTGGCTTTAGATTTATGTTCACATGGACATATACCTATCCAGAGTCTAAGGGAAATGAGAAGAAAAATTAAAAGTATGCAAAAATGCAAGAAATCAAGAATAAAATTTAATAATATGTGCTATTATTTTGCAAGGAATCAAAATCTAAGGCATTACACCTTAGTTTATCAATTCCATTCTATATTCTTTTTTGGAAAATGTGCATATTTGTACTTCTTCAGTCCTGTAGGTTCTATTACCTTCCTGAGTATAAACCAGTGCCAGCCCTACATGCTAGCAGACCTAATCTGTATTTCTTTGCTGAGCTGGTTTTCCTGGAACCACCGTGATATCTGAAAGCTCAGAAATCACTGAAAGTAGCTCAGTTATTACATCCACTACTTATTTCAGTACAAGATATACTTTATACGGGCCTGGTGATTTAACTGGTGAATTGAAGGATAGCTAGGTGCTCTTATCTCCTTATTTATCCTGGGTTTCACCTGTTAGCCAATCATTCTCTTTTCTTTCCAAAAGAGTCAAAGATCATTCTTCTTAGTAGAAAATAAACAAAAAACAAGATTGTATTGCCTTCTCTCCATCATCCTTTATCATTATCCCATTAACCCTGAGGCATGATTCTGTCACTCCTTTGAGCCCACTTTTTTTTTCTTTTTACTTATCTGTAGTTTTCTTTCACAGACTCCATTCATTTTGAACTTTAGTGATCCTAACACTAATCACAGCATTTGATTCAGTTTAGCCAGACTGAGCCCCTTCAGCCATATGGCAGAAGAGGGACTACAAAAAGTAGACAAAAACAGATAGAAGGAATGAAGGATGAATCCATAAGTGCAATCTCTAATACCAAAGAAATTCTGCCAACCCTACTCTAGCTTAGTCATGATGAGTATTTCAAAAAGCACTTAAGGTCTGCTTATCTAGATTGGCGCTAAAGCAGAAGCTCTTTTTACTCTCATAATTATAAAGCAGTACTAGTCCTACATACTACTAATGCTCAGACATCTACAGTTTTGTACTGTACTGGCTTTTCTGTGCATCTTTTCCTCTCAAATCCTAAATAAGACAACTGAGAAATTGGTATTGCTGATTAACACATGTAAACTATGTATGCATCTACTACTACTGTTTTATATATTATTTATAAGCATTACAGTTAAATTTAGAGAGCATGGAGCTATGTTTCATTTCCTAAAATCTGATATTGGATAAAGTATTGTATTCATCCTTTAACTACCCATCCATCTTTTACATATATAGAAACATTTCAATATTTTGATGAATCAGTTCTCTTCCCAACAATACAGATCACCCATTAATACCCCTCATCCTATCAATAAATTAATCAAGTATTTATTGAGCACATACTATGTCTCAAGTGTTGGGGATACAAGGAAAAGAATGAAATATTCCCTATTTGCAAGTAGTTTACATTCTAATGAGGACAAGTACTAGCTTGCGATTCTGGCAAGTCACTTAAATTTCTATTTGTCCCATTTTCTTCTTCTGTAAAATGGGAATAGAAATAACATCTACCTCACAGGCTTGTTATGAAGGTAAGATCATAATAATTTTAAAAGTGCTCATCCCAATGCCTGGCATATAGCAAGTACTATATACATAAATGTTAGCTATGATAGTTACTATCATTATCATTATTACTTATAAGATACTCACAGCATAAATACAAAGTAAAAAATATATATATACACAAAGTAGTCAAATGCAAGATTACGATTTGTAGAAGTATTAATCTGAATTTATAGAAGAATATTCTTCATTGGAGAACTCCCTACACATATGAAATCACACAGAATGATGATATTAAGTTTTGCATTCAACAATTGATTCCTTTCATATTTACTAAATGCCTCTACTCAAACTACTATTATAAGTATTGCGATAGATATGAAATATAGTTAAGACATAATCATTTCCTTATGGGACATACAGTCTATTTGGAGAGTAAGATAGAAACACTGGCCTCTATCTCAGAAACAATGTCGTAAAATATCTGTGTCAAAAACTGAGAGGAATTTCTTCAGGTAGCAACATAACACAATATTGCATAGAAGAATCAATATGAACAAATTAAATAGGAAGACAGACAGTCACTAAAAACATTGTTTTAAATAAATAAAGTAGTTGGAACACACTTAGGTTCTATAAACACTGGTAAGTACATAGTTATTCTCCTTTCATTCAAAGAGCTTGAGAAGTTTTTTAAAAAAAATTGTTCTTTGACTATCAGAATACAATAGAATCTTTATGATGCCTTCATGGGTAATTGCATCTCCACAACCTAGCAAGTGTAAAATCCAATCAATATATAAAATTGAGAATATGGGAATTCAAGAAATTAAAAATAGTATAGTAAAGACACTTGAGAAATCCTAAATACCAGATGGTGAATTTGAGATTGAAGGTCAGCTATCATGAACTAATAAAAACATTGGAATGAAGGTCCTTCCTATTACTACTCATAGCTGGTCTAACTAAAACCATGAATCATAGGCTACCAACAATAGTTGTGAGGACAGGAAGGACTGGCAGGGTGCATCAGCTGCCCCAGGAGCTGAATGCTATTGGCACTAACCTGATTCCAAATGTGCTACAGCTGTTCCAGTCATGCTTTCCAAACACAGTGGTATAATCTTGGGAGAGAGGAGGGAGAAGTATCTGTGCTTCCAAAAATGCACTTCTGATTTCTAGAAAAGCCTTTAATCTTTATCATTGGATATAAATCTTGGTCCTTTGTGAGAGGAAGTTTAAAAACAAATTTAATAGCTTACTATTTTGAATTAAGGCTGCTGAAGAGAATATTGAATTAAATAAAGCGGCCAGGATATTGCTTAACAACTTTGTTGGAAACTAAGAAGTGCCCTTTAAAAAAAGGCTCCCAAAATGTAATTCACTAGAGTATTTTCTCTGACATTATAAATTATCAAAGACAAAAGAGACTGGTCTGAAGGATGAATGTATTTGGGGAAACAGAAACATTTAAAATCAACACACAATAATTAACATAAAGCACTGAAATTCAGGACATATTTATATCATTTAGTAAAAAGTAGGTAACAAAACCTAAGAATATTTCAAGTCAAGATTTAAGAATATAAAAAGGAAAAGGGAAATAATCCTGGCTTAATGACCCTCAGAATGCTCTGGGAATAAAGTCTAGTTTCCATAGTGATAAGTTTTAGCCAAGGTTTTCAACACTTGCTCTAAAAACCCAAATGGCATAAACATCACAAGGCCAGAATCCTTTCTTCATGTAGATTTTTCTATGGAATTTTTTCCTGCTTCCTCCAACATTCCTTTGGAAATTAACACTAAATTAGCATTTGAGAATATCTTTTCAATGACACTTTTTAAAAGTGGGGCTAAGAGAGTAAATGCCCATCAACTGGGGAATGGCTGAATTAGTTGTGGTATATGAAGGTAATGGAATATTATTGTTCTGCAAAAGATATGAACAAGCTGATTTTAGAAAATCCTGGAAAGATTCACATGAACTGATACCAAGCAAAACAAGCCAAACCAGAAATACATTGTACACAATAACAGCAAGAATGTACAATGATGAAAGACTTGGTTCTTCTCAGTAGTTCAGTGATCCAAAGCAAGCCAAATAAATTTTGGGTAGAAAAAGTCATCTGCATTCAGAAAAAGAAAAATGAGGGGAAGGGACAATTCTATGAAGCCTACATTCAGAGCTACAATGAATAAGAACCACAAACAGGAGATGTAGCACCTATTCTAAGCACAATCAGACCACCTACAGCTCCCACCTGAACCTAATTACTAGAGGCCACATATGGTCTAAATGATGATAATAGAAGTGACAATGGTGAGTTCTTGCCAATATCAGGGAAGAGTACATCACAGAATAATAAATTTGTCACTGAATGTGAAGGTCACCACTTTCACTTCCCTCATTTCATAGATGAGACAGACATCTTGAGTTCAGAGAGGTCATACAGGTCATACAGGTAGGAAATAGCACAGGGTAGGATTCCAGATCTGTGTCTGTTTACACTTTACACTTCATCATATTGCCTCTAAAGGGATAGGGAAAATTATTATTCTTCCCAGCTTGACTTGGTTTGCTTATTATGTTCACAAAACACTTTTCAATTACTGAATTTCGTAGTTGAAAAACACCTTAGAGATTCCCTACTCTAAGTTCCTTCATTCTATAGATGGTGAAACTGAGTCTTGAAGAGTTGTAATAGTTTGGCTGAAGGTAACAGAAATGTTTGTAACAAGATCTGGAAAAGATTGTAGATATTGTGTGTGTGGATTGTGCATGTGTGTGATTGTGTGTTTATGTGAGTTAATCTTATCTCAGAACCTTGCTGAAATGAGATCATTCTTACATCAGGAAATGCCACATGTTAAAAAGGAAAATCCAGTTACCATTAGAACTGAGGAATTACTCTGACTAAATGGTAAAAGGGGTACTTGTATGAGTCTCTGATTGCAGAAGCAATCTACTTAGTGTAAAGTACACTGGCTCTGAAGTCAAATTACTTTAATTCTACTCCTGCCCCTGATATTTACTTCTCTGTGACCTTGAATAAGTTAGATACTCTCATTTCCCCAACTCTTCCATTTTTTCAACTACAAAATTAGATGGCTATACCAGATGGCCCCTCAGCTCTCTTCTGGATCTATGATGCCCCTTGAGGTTATCAAATCCAGTTAATAGTAAGCCTCCTCAAAGATACAATTACCAACATCAAACAATTACATAGTAACTTCATCTTTCTGTGGTAAGTAGAGTGCAAGTATTTCCATCCTAGAGATGATAAAACTAGAGCTTAAAGCTGTCACATAATTAATGGTAAGATTTAGCCAGAGAAACCACATATCATCATTTCTATTAACCTCCAAATACTCTGTTAAGTCAACCTGGGCTGAAAACCTAGAGGTGAGTCTGAGTTATCTTTCCTACCAGGCACACATTAATCTTGTTTTGAGAAGAATTAATAAAAGGGAGATGAGTTATTTATGAAAAGGGTTCTCATTTGAGGCAGTTCCAGCCAACCCTATGTTGGCAGATTCCTATTTGAACACTTTGAGGTATGGGGCAAAGGCACTTGACCGATTCTATGATGACTGTCCATTGTTCTTACATTGTGCATTTGAACTTTTTTGTATTGGCTTATTTTAGCATTTTAGTAGTAGTGTTTATCATGCAGAGGCAATTATAAAAATTCATATAAAATTCCAAAAAGGCATAGACCAGGATATAATTGAATAGGATTCAAAGGAAAGGGTTTATTCAAAATGGAAATCCATATAACCTCTATTTTGATTAACAAAGAATTTTTGCCTATAGAGTGATGTATTTTAAAAGCTTCCCTGTAGTTGTGACATAAGCATTCCTATATGTCAGCTAAAACTCCATTGAAAACATCTTCAGTGAATGACAAGTTGATTGGCCTCAATTTTTTAAAGCTACATTAAAAAAAAACATAATTTCAGGGTGGCCAACATTATGACAGATCCTGAATTCTGCCTGAAAAGAAATAGGTTGAACAGCATAGAAAATATTGATAATTTATGAATATAGGAAGTGAAGAAAATAGACCAAGACTTCTGGGGAAAAAATGTTATGGAAATTGAATATATGACAAAATACAGGGATATAGTCCTTGGGGTATGTACTAGCACACAGTCATACCCCACTGATCTTGTCTGATCTCAGAAGCATAGTTACATCAGACCTATTTAGTATTTCAATGGGAAATGACTTGAAAATGCCAGGTATTCTAGGCCAGAAGTTACTCAAGTGCAATCCCTAGAGGTCCTCAAGTCTCTTTCAGAGAGTTGAGAGAACAAAACTATTTTCAAATACTGAGTATCAGTTAAATATTCCTCCCTTTTCTAACTATATAACCTGCATGAGGTGAGATTTGTTTTCAACCAAAACAACTTTAGCTCAACAGATTAAATAGAAACAATCCTTTCATTTGGTGTTTTCTGAGTGCAGGACAAAAAGAAGGAAAAAAAAAAAAAGGCAGGGAGCAGAAAGTATTTCAAGTGGAACCTAGAAAAGGGAGAGTAATGCCAGATAAGCCTGGAAAGAGGTTGTAATTTGAATGTGAGAATACCAGGATAAGAAGGTTAGACTTTATTGTGTAAGCAACATGAAAGCATTGGTTTCTAAGTTTAAAAAAAAAAAAGTGATGATTAAAGTGGTACAAATAGTGTTAAGTGAAATTCCTGCACTATAGCATTCGAGGTTCCTCAGGTAATAAATTGCCTGCCTCTGTCCTAAAATATTGCAGTCTGACTGATAATAATATCTGACATTTATCCAGTTTTTTAAAGTTTTCAGAACATTTTACATATGTAATCTGCCTGACCCTCAGACTTGGGAGAGCAGATTGTATCTACTTAAATGTCTGTCCCCAATCCTTTAAAATCTGTAAATAGGACTGCCAAATTATGATGGGTGGGGCAGCTAGGTGGTACAAGGATAGAATACCGGACTTAGAATCAGGAAGACTTACGAGTTCAAATCTGGCCACAGAAACTAGCTGTGTAATCCTGGGCAAATCACTTAACACTGTTTGCCTCAGTTTCCTCATCTATAAAATGAGCTAGAGAAGGAAATGGCAAACCAATCCAGTATCTTTGCCAAGAAAACACCAAATGAGATCATAAAGAGGCAAATACAATGGGAAAAATGACGGAATAATAAATAACAACAAATTATGGTGAACTGAAACTCTCAAGTGAGGATTTTCTGAATAAAGAATTTATTCCTTTTTATTGCTTCTTGTCAGCAAAATTCTCAAAGTTCCTGGGGTCTACCCTTCACTTTGAATTGGAAGGGACCTGGGGAAAGGAGTGGAAAGAGCAAATCAAAGGCCATTATACTGTTAAGTTCTACAGAGAAATACCAGAACTGATAAAATTCATTTGAACCTGGCACAATAATGATAACTAGAATCAGTAGATAACAAAGATATTCTGAAAATGAACTAGACTCCAATCTGTATTGCTGACTACATATGAGCTAGAAAGACAAAACTATGACTGTTTCCCTTTCCATTTCCCCAAGAAGGCGGCATATATTTAAAAATCTAGCCTATGACATTAAGGTTGGGAGAGGTAGAAGAAGTGACTTACATGTAGGTAACACTAGGTAACATGTAGGTAAGGGCTTCCACTGTATGCGTGCAACACACACACACACACATACATGCACACCATAGTGATGCTTTCATAACAACATAGTGATGCTACCAGTACCTGAATTCACTCATGAGCTCCCTCTGGTGAGTTGCCATATCTCATATGATGCTTATAAGGGCACTGTGAGCTAAGTACCACAGATATTATTTTAAATATGAGAAAAGTATGGCCCAGAAAAGTTATCAGCCTTGCCCATTGTCTCACATCAGAGATAAGATTTGAATTCAAGGTTCTTCTGACTCCAAATCCAGCTCTCTACCCACGTTGCTTTAGTAAGAGAGGTATAATACTTCAATCACAGAATTCTGTCAATAGGGGAAAAAAATTATTTCCAACTCTAAAAAAAATACTAAGCCAAGATATTATTGATTCTATTACTTAAGATTTTAAATAACAAATAGATGCCCAAAGCAATTAGTCACATATCTCAATTTTCACAGTTTTTCCTCTACTGCCTACCACATAACACCTGTCAAATTCTGGGCCTCTCTTGTAGCCACCCCATTCATTTAGTTTAGTTAGTGGTACACATTATCCAGGAAAATCCAACATAAACTCTTTCTAGAAACACATAAATGAAAAGTACCTTCCCTTGATGAACTTTGTTACACACACACACACACACACACACACACACACAGAATTTCCTAATGTATAAACTGATTGCAAGTCCATATGTCCTTTCTCTTTTCTCTCCAACTTCCCATTAATCTGGTGTAAATAGGAGTGGGTCTGAGGGCAATTCAAATCCAAGGCAAAGAACATGACCCTAAGGGAAAAAAAACAAGAAAAAGTTAAAGATCAGAATGTCTCAGGATTAAATCTAGGTGTGAAGTAGAAATGAAAAGAGGTTCTGGGGATGGAGAAGGAAAGGAAGAGGAACTGAGTGTAGGAATGAGAGAATGGAAGAGGGAGGGAAAGGAAGAAAGTGGGAAAGGAAGAAGAAAAGAAGGAAGAAAAAAGGGAAGAAGAAAAAATAAAGAGAAGAAAAAGAGAAAAAGAGGGAGTTCAATTGCTTGCAAAATTATCAAATCAAAAATTAACCTACAATTAGTCTTTCACTTTGCTGTTACCTTTAAAAAATATATAATTTTACATTATTAGCTTGGTTTTTATGACAAATGCTGGGTTTTTCCAGCATAGAAAGCAGAATTCCTCTTCCAGTATATTTTACATCTGAGATGAATGGAAAATTAAACTGAAGATTTAAACAATTCTAACTAAGAGGAAGAGAAAGCGAAAGAGGAGAGATAGACAGACACAGAGAGAGACAGAGAGACAGAGGGTGGAGTGGGAGAGAGGAAAGGGGAGGGGTATATGTACATGTATATATATATATATTTATAATATATATGTTATATATATAGCTTCTTCTTTAAAACAAACTGACCATGAATCCATATTTTCTTACATAATCCTTTTTCTTATTTGTGTATTGAAATGTTCACATTTGTTAATGACAAGTTTGCAATAAAAAAAAAGAAAATTTTACACAAAATACAAAATAGTGTCTCCCAAGAGACACTATTTCCTGAAACAGTTACTTTCATTTTTTTAGGTAGCACTAAGTGCCAAGCCTTTCCTTAGGAAGAGTCTAAATTTGTTTCTGCAGCTTCCATTAATTGCTCCATTAGTCGTATGGCAGAAAAGCAAACATGTCTAATCCCTCTTCTGTCTGACAGACAGCTCTTTAAATCTGCAGCAGACCATCAGTTGGAGAATGGCTGAATAAGTTATAGTATATGCATGTTATGGAACATTATTGTTCTATAAGAAATGATCAGCAGGATGATTTCAGAAAGGCCTTAGCACTTCACTGCTAAGTGAAGTGAGTAGAACTAAGAGAATATTGTACACAGAAACAGCAAGATTATGCTATGATCAATTCTGATGGAAATGGCTCTTTTCAATAGCAAGGTGATTCAGGTCAATTTCAACAGACTTGTGATGGAGAGAGCCATCTGCATCTAGAGAGAGGACTGTAGGGACTGAATGTGCATCACAACATAGTATTTTCACCTTTTTTGATGTTGTTTGCTTGCTTTTTGTTTTCTTTCTCATTTTTTTCCTTTTTGATCTGATTTTTTTGTGCAGCATGATAATTGTGGGAATATGTATAGAAGAATTGTACATGTTTAAAATATATTGTATTACTTACTGTCTAGGGAAAGGAGTATGAGGAAGGGAGGGAGAAAAATTTGGAATACAAGGTTTTGCAAGGGTGAATGTTAAAAACTCATCTTTGCATATATTTTGAAAATAAAAAGTTATTATTTAAAAAAAAATGAAGTTGTATCAAACAGCTCTCACTTCTCCTTAAGTTTCCTTTTCTCCACACTAATGATCAAAGTTCTATTCTAAAACTGAGAGAGGCCTTAGAGGATATCTAGTCCAACCTATCATCTTATATATGAGAAAACTGAGTCACAGAAAGGTTAAGTAACTTTCCAGGATGACCTAGATTCCCTGGCTAAACTGCAAATTCTTTAGTGTAGGCATTATTTTCACTTTGATCTTTGTATTCCCAATGCTTAGCATGGTACCTGGCACACTGCTTGTTGATCAGACAATTCAATGTTTGAAACACTGAAAGAATATGATTATAGACAGATTCACTTTCAGTGCATAGAATCAGCTTGAGAAATAGGCATAATAACCATGCTTGAGGACATGAAAAAGGGACCCTAATGGCAAAATGATGTTCTTTTAAAATAAGTGTTTTCTTTTAAAAATAAAAAAGTTGCTAAAAGTGAAGAATGAGTACTAAAATAATTCAGAAAAAGTTCCAGTAACCTAAAGGAATCACCATGTAATGCTACTCTTGAACAGTCCTATTAAGCTCTGAAATATCAATTAGACAGTATGATGGAAGACTGGTCTTGAAGTCATGTTCAAATTCAGCCTTTCATACATAATAGCTGCACATCTGCAAGCAAAATCCTTAACATTTCACTCCTCCAGGAAATTTTCTTCATCAGATATAATGTTAATGAAATTAAATTAAATCAGTAGGGGTAGCTAGGTGGCGCAGTGGATAGAGCACCAGCCCTGAAGTCAGGAAGACCTGAGTTCAAATCTGATCTCAGACACATAACAACAGCTGTGTGACCCTGGGCAAGTCACTTAACCCCAATTGCCTCAGGAAAAAAAATTAAATCAGTAAATTAACAATCCTCATCAGAGGACCGTACCAAATTTTAGGAATAAATGTCTTTCATGGATGATATCCTAGTTCCAGGACAGCAACCCCCCCAAAAAAAATCCATCTTGGATTGCATATTGTGCAACTGTCATACTAAATGAACAATAAGAAAACATCCCATCTATCAAGTAGACTCTCAAAAGTGAATTTAGGGGAAATTATACAGAATAAGACATCATGAAAAGATTGTAATCTATGTAAGGAATACTCAAATAGTAAAATCAAGAATATATCAAAGCACTATGTTGTCAATCAAGACACAGCAAAAGTGAGGATAATTAAAAAGTTCCAGAACTGGTAACAGCTGAAAATACAGTCAATTAGGATAACTCATTTATAATTGCTTATGTATGTTTCCTTCATATCCAGACCATTTCCTTTTCAGTATCTCTAAGTCTTGGGATTCTTTGGTTTTTCCAAATAACCCTTATTCACTCTCATTCACTCTGTCTCTCACTCACTCTTTGGATCTCTATCTTTCCCCCTTCTTTCATACTCCTGTCCCTTCCTCTTTCTTTACCTCTTCTCTCTCTTGACCTCAGTTTATCTCTCTACTGTGATTGTTGCTAGCCTTAAATTCAAAATCTGAGACTCTGCATTGTTTGATGAATGTCCTTCTCCTTTGGAATCAATTGCATGACATGGGGGACACTGGCAAAGAACCACCTAGTATAGCGTACCTATCAAAGAAGGATTTGCATTGTATAAGCAAAGAAGAATTACAATAGCTCAAAAGAATTATGAGGCACAAATGTATAGACATCTCCATCTTATGTTCATATGGACTATTTGTGCTCAACCTGTGATAGTCTTCTGAACTCATATTAGTCTGATCAACCACAGTTTGGCACATCATACCTTGATTCCAACATAGTAATGTCATTTTGTTCATCTTTGAAAATGAAGGTCAACAACTAGCCAACCAATTCAAACCAGCTCTGGTTCTCATTCCAATCCTCTTGACTAGACTTAAAGCTGGAGACAACCTACCACCATCACCACCATCACCATCACAATCATTACCTCCAGTACTGAGCCTATGTACCTGCCTCAGGGTAGTTATTTATTCAGTTTTTCTTACAACAAGGCTGAATCAATAGTTTTTGCAAGTTAGTTGTAGTTCTGACCTCTAAGACAAGCAGAAAAATCCCTCTTCCAAATGAATGCCCTTCAAATTCTCAAACAAATTACGCTATCGTATATCCTAAATGTTTCTTCTCCACATTAAATATTCCCAATGGCTTCAAATGATCCTTATATGGCATTTATAGTTTTATTTGCTTTTCTCTATATGTATTCCAATTTATCAATGTCCTTCCAAAAATTGGCACCCAGAATGCAATACTTCAATTATGTTCTGGCCAGTTCAGAATATAGTAGGATTGTTGCTTCCCTAGTCCTATCTAGACATTATACATCTCAATTCAGAAACAAATTGCCTTGATTTTTTTTTGGTTACCATGTTATACTCATTTAATGTTCTAAAATGTTTTTAGATCTTGACTCTGTCATTCAACATGTTATGTATTTCTCCTAGATCTGATCTATATGCAAACTTGTTAGGTATAGTTGTCCATATTATAATACAAATAATTGATAAAAATTGGTAAACAGATACATGTGGCATTCTATTAAACATCTCATTCCACAATGACATCAAATCACTAATGATTAAATGTCCTTTAGGTCCTGTAATTCAATCAGTTCCTATATCCAGCTAATTATTACATCATCTAGCTAATATTTTTTACTAGATTTACAAGAAAAGCATGAAAGACTTTGTCAAGTGATTTGCTGAAATCTAAACAACATCGATAGTACTTCCCTGATCTATCAGTCTATTAACCCCCACCAAAAAAAAAAAAAAGTAAGTAAATTTATTCTGGTATGACCTGTTTTTGATGAATCTATGGGCTTTTTTCTCTCTGTATACCATTTTAATAATTCCTTCCTTTGCTAGAAGTTCATTAACCTTCCTTTGATCATGTATTCTAGAGTTTTGCTGAGAATCAAAGTCAAGTTCACTGTTATATGTATAGATTCTACCCTCTGCCAGAATATTTTCTTTTCTCCATTCCTATGGGACTTCTGTTCTCATTGATTCTAAGAAACTGACAATGGTCCAACAATAGCATCCACATGTTGTTGTTTGGGAGTTGTGAGGGCTGGTGGTGGTGGTGGTGGTGGTGGTGGTGATTGTTGTTGTTGTTGTTGTTGTTGTAGTGGAATGTAATTCACTTGTACCTAACAACTTGTTCCACTCATATTAACTCAATACTTGGTCATCAATTCTCTGTTGGTTATTTCTGTTGTGTCCTTTCTAGTCCAAAGGAAGTTCTTCTTGGCAGATAAAAATGAAATAAAATAAGATTTCTCTTCTTCTTATATTGATATTATCATTCCAGCCACCCAAACTGGGGCTCTATTCCATCACTGATCTCTTTTATTCAATCTAATATAAATAAATTTTCCTTTGCTTTCCTTGCCATTTTTGGCTTATTGACTTAAAACACTTCTGAAAACTAATATTTGGGCTCTATATCAGGCTTTTTTGTTCATCCTCAATTACTTGTCCTTGCTTCTACTATTTGTAAATGTATTTTTAAAATATGTTAGCATATCCTAAAAAATTAGAAGAGAATGAAATCAGTGCCTTTCACAGTGCTGGTAATATTTAAATCAATGCCACCTTCTTCATGCAATCTTTTCTGATCTTCATGAATATTAGTGTTTCTTCTAAAAAACTGACTTGTGTTTATTTACTTTATGGGTGTGTATACACATAATTTAATTAGAAGTGCACACATTTTTCTTTTTATAGGATTAAGCTTTTTGAGGACAAGGACTGTTTTAATTTTTTTCTTTATTTCTCCAGTTGCTATCTCTGTGTCTAGAACATAATAGATGCTTAATATATACCTGTTGAATGATTGTGACCACAACAATATAAAAAAATCATTTCAATTACATGAAATTGAGCATTTGTATGAATAATATTAATGCAACTAAATTAGGATAGGAAGAAAGAAAATTATTGGAAAAAATCTTTGTTATCTATATAAACAAATTAATACAAACACATTGGACCAACTGCCATTTCTCCAATAAACAGATGGTCAAAGGATAGGAAGAAGCGATTCTCAAAAAGAATTGCAAACTTATAACAACAATATGAACAATTGCTTCAAATCACTACAAGAGAAAAGCAAATCAAAATAATTCTAAAGTTTCATTTCACACTGGGTAAATTGACAAAGTTAACAAAAGGTGTAAATAGTCATTGCTGAGAAAAGATTGTCACTGTATCACTGTGGAAAATAGACAGCTCATAAGACATTGTTGGAGTTGTGAATTGGTCTGGTCATTCTGGAAAACAATTTGAAATTGTAATTTTATTTAAAATAACTGCTATAGGCATACTCATTTTACCCAAAAACTCCAGTGGTAAGCATATAAAGCAAAAAAAGGTCAAATACAGAAAGTAAGTCCTATATACACCAAAATATTCAGAATAGCATTTTTAAGGTAGAAAAGAACTAGAAACAAGGTGTTTATTAATTGGGGAAAAGTTAAATAAATTATGGCATATGAATATACTAGAATATTACTGCACTGTGAGAAAGAGAATTTGAAAAAATTCAGAGAAACTGGCAGATATATAAACTGATTCAGAATGGTCAGCATTTATGCAAAAAAAAAGAAGTAAATTGAGTTTTACTTCATTATAATGCTTAAGTTTGGTCTCAAAGAAAAATTGAGAAAATGCACCTTCCTACTTACACTGAAAAAGTAGGGGAATATGAACTAACCATCAGAAATAGTTGATATATTGGTTAGTTTTGCTCAACTGTTTTCCCCCACTTTCTTTTTTTAACTTATCTTAATGGGTAGTAAAAAAAAAAAAGAATGTTTTTAGAAATGAATATGATGCACAAAGTATTCATAAAATAAAATTTATATCAAAAATGTAAAATCTAAGTTAGTTGGTGAGATGTGCCCACATCAGTCTCTTAATACAATTCCCCATTTTCCTCCTCTTTGAATACATGTTGCATTTCTGTGGTAAAACCTAGTCTTTCAAACTGTCTCACTTTCATATTTGTAAATAATTAGTAAATGTTTGACAAATTAATTCTTCATAGTGTCTCTTTTAAACTATTGTAATATCTTCTCAATGGGTGTCCTTACCTAAAGTGTCAACACGCTCTAATATATACAGTTTCTAATAATAATATAAATTGCAATTTCTAACACACAATTCTAATGGGAACACTCCCTTCTCAAAAAGCTTTAATGTCTCCCTATGGCCTTTAAGAGGAACCTCTGGTTGTCTTTTAAGGGCCTCTACAATCTGTCTACAATGTATTTTTCCAGGTTTATTCCTTATTATTATACTTCAGGCATTCCAGCCAATCTGAAAAACATACTGTTTCTCACAGCTCAGCCAAGGTGACCCATTCAGCCTAGGAGCTTTTTTGATTCTCCTAGCTGCTGTCACTGACTCTCCCTCTCCCAATTTACTTTATACTTTTGAATATACTCTGTTCTTACTTATATTGGTAATTTGGTAGGTGATGCAGTGGATAGAGTACTGACCTAGAGTCAGGAAAGCCAGAACTGGCCTCAGACATAGTTACTAATGTGTGAGCCTGGGAATGAATGTTCCTTTCCTTCTGTTTATCTGACTTTACTCAATTGGAAAATAGGGATAATAATAGCACAAATCTCCTAGGATTGTTGCAAGGATGAAATGAGATATTTGTAAAGTATTATTAGCACAGTGCATGAGACATAGGAGGCACTTAAATGCTTATTTCCTTCCTTTCAGCACCACTCTTAAGGCCTGACTCATAATTACTTAATAAATATTTATTGATTCATTGGTCTCTATCCTTCTATATGGTCCCCAGTCCCCCCCAAAAATGAAAATATGCAAAGTATTACATTGGGGTGTGAATGCATAGTGAAAATGAACAATGGTCACCTGCCCCAAGGAATTAAGCTCTTCCTGATAGGGATGCAATATTTAAACAGATGAAGACAATTTCACTGCTTCTAAAGTTGAATTAGTCAATGACTAAATATAATTACCAATTTCAATAAGAGTTATCTTATTTTCCAGATAATAGGTTCCAGGACAGGCACAAAGCATTATATATAAAGAAAAAAAACTTTTCTCATTATCAATTAAATAAAAGTTCCCATACAGCCATAGATTTCTATTTCTTTCCTATTAAAATTCTTGTCTTTGTGAAGAGAAACGTGCAAGGAGTCCAAATCTAAAATCCACTTAATTCTGAAAAGCTCTAAGGAATTTGATGAGACAGTCATTTAAGAAGGTAGAGGAGAGGTTTGGCAATGTTGGGAAAGGAAGAGAGTAGAGAATTCTGGGCCCTCAATAAGTATATATTAAATTCAAGGCCCAGAGTCAAAAGTTGAGAAAAGTTGGCCAAAAAGATCATGCAAACATTAGCATCATCAGAGGAGAAGAACTGGACTTCAGAGCCAAAAAGTCAGATTGTCTGGGGCAGCCCAACAGAGGAGCTTGAAAGTCAGGATAAGGTTTTTGGCATGGGTGGGAAGGGTAATAGGGAGCCACTATGGAGTTTTGATGATAGGGGTGACATTGTCAAAGCAGCGGGTATGAAAGATGATTTTGGCAGCTTTGAAAAGGCTTGACTGCAGGGGAGCCATGCTGGAAGCAAGGAAGACAGCCAGTGAGGAATAGGTTGTAATTACTGGTCTTGGAACATGATCATTTCCTTGCCATTAAAATGGCACTACTAAGGCATAGTATTTATTCCTTCTACAAAGAGATGGTCTAATATTTGGGGATGTAAGAGACCACAATGTTAAACCTCTACAAAGATTATTTTGACTAAAAATAAGGCTGAAGAGAGAATAAAAGAAAAATTCCATTACAATAAGAAACATTTATGGTGCAGCTAGATGGTACAATGGATAAAGTACCAGCCCTGAAGTGAGGAGGACTTGAGTTCAAATCTAACCTCAGACACTTAATATTCCCTTGCTGTGTGACTCCACTTAAGCCCCAATTGCCTCAGCAAAAAGCCAAAAAAAAAGTTCTTCTTGAAGAAGCATTTATCGTGTAGCTATGTGCCAAGTACTGTGCTGTGCTCTGAAGAGCCAAAAAGGCAAAAATATGGTCCCTGCCTTCAAAGATATCACATTGCTAAGTCAACATTCAAACTGAAACCAGTGAAGCCAAAAGGTAGAAGTGAGGAGGGAAATCATATTATTTATGTTATAAATAACATTTCCATAATAGATGATATTTTCTTTCTAAAGATTCTTAAATAACAGCAGTATCTTGAAATCAACTGTATTAAAAGGGAATACTGAAGCACATGCTTCCCATAGGACAGATAAACAGAAAGACTAAGCATAAAGAGTGGAGTCTAAGTTAGGATAAACAAACAAAGGAATCTTTAGGATCAGAGTGTTTGGTATTAAGGAAAATTTCATCTTAAATTTTCATAGCACACTGTATTTTATACCTACTATATCTCAATGAGAAATTACTGTACTTTTATCTGAAGAATCCTAATCACCTAAAGTCCTCACTTCTAATTATGGCACTTATTTTAATTCTGTAGGAAATGGAATATGTCATCTAAACTTCTCAATGCGTTAGATTCTCCATCTGACACAAAATATATATCCATATTTAAATACATAGTAATTTAGAAATAATATATTACATATGATCACAAAATTATATAAGATGCAATAACTTATAGAATTATATATGTATAATATACTGTATGTTATATAATATATAGTATATTTGTATTATAACATATACAATATATACAAGTTACATAAAATCACAAAATAAAACTAAAAGGGACCTTACAAATTACTATTTTCCCCTCTCTTGGAACTCTTTATTTTATTTTTAACTTATGAAATAAGCACTTCCATAACAGTAGAATAAAAAAGATGATTGCTCATGAAACTATAAATCTATTATTCTCAGCTTGATATTCCTTTTAAATATATAATAAAGTTATCCTGTAATTTTTTTCCTTTTTTTCTTCCTGGTAGAATGTCTTCCTTTTATGTCTGTAGCCTCGGTGCTTAGAACAGTATTTGGCATAAATAGTAAGGGTTTAATAAATGCATTTTCATTCATTCAGATCATAAAGGAAAAGGGGATTGGCAGAAAGCACAGGCAGTGGATTTTAGGAGCAATGCAACTCCTGGCATTCCATAATCTATCAATACTAAGCAATGTCAATATCAAAGCACTTGGTAAGTTAGCCAGACTGTAAAATCAAAGATGTATGTGTAATCAGAAGAAAGACAAGAGCCTTAAAATCTTAAGTTGAGAGTGATAGTCATCAATCAAAAAATTCAGAAATGGACCCACAGTTGGCCCATCTTCATGGTTCATAATAATAATGCACATTTCATAGATTTACAGAGCCATGCCTTAAAACCAGGGCCTCTGACACCAAACCTAACAATCTTTTATGCAATATCATGCTACCTCTAGTAGCACATTAGGATTTACAAGATGCTTTTCTCTTAACAATTCTGTGGAGTAGGTAAAGAAAATATTAAATTTTATAGATGAAGATATTGACACTCAAAAAGTGTTATTTGCACACTCACATAAAACTATTACATGTCAATGTAAAAACTATAAGACTAAGCAATCTTTCCAATATATTAAACTCAAATGGAAAATCAGGAGGAGAAATAATTTAAGAGACTGAATCAGTACCAAACAAAAATGCCAACAAGGACAGTACTCAAAAGGATAATAGTTCTTGGGAGCAATAAGTTAATATGGCAAAAGCCTAAGGGTTTTTTTTAATAGCTAAAGCATTCAAGATACTACATTCAGAAGGATAAATCCATCATAAATAGTAAAAGATTTTCACTGTCCAAATAGGCCAAGTATCTAGTTCACATTATTATTACTTTGATCTCTTAGCAGCCAAACAGGTCAGTTTCTCCCAGTTGCCTCCTTAGTGAACCAAACATTTTTCTACATAACAGAAACTTAAAGAAAAGCATAACACAAAATACAGTTGACTTTTTCCCCAAAAAAAACCTTGAATCAGATATGAGCATCAAAAACTATTTCCATTCTTCAGGATCCCTGGCCCCTATTGCTAGACTATCTCATTCTCTTTTCCCTATCAGGGAAGACAGAACACATACATAAGATAAATGGTGATATAAAATAGTACATAATGAGCCCCAAACAATCAGTACAGATGCCAAGTGCCACAATTTAAAGGAGGACTTTTTAAAAAGAGGTATATTGGTCCATATCACAGTAATGAAACATGATTCTGACATTTAAGGAAGAGCAAAACTTAATGAAGGGGAAGAAGAAGTGGTCATTCCAATGTACAAGAGAAAAGGAATTAATAAACAATGTTTAGGGAACGATGTCCAGATCAATCAGCTTTGTTGGAATGAAGAATTGTTGGGGAACAATAGTGAGAAGTGAGCCTAGTCCTCTCCTGGTTCTCCCAGCAGCTAATGCCTTCCCTTTTCAGATTACTTTCCTCTATTTATTGTGTGTGTGTGTGTGTTATATGCATTTAATTATTTACATGTTGTCTTTTTCATTTGAATGTAAGCTTCTTAATGGCAAATTCTGTTTTGTTTATTTTTACTTTTCTTTCTATCCCCAGTATCTAGTGCATTTCCTGGTAACTAATTTCTTACTGAGTTGCAGACAGGAAAATTGATGACTAAAAGAATAAATGACTAGTAAAGCGGTTCATATAGATCATGAAAGAGAACAACATATACAAATCACCATATTAGGGAAATTAAACTAGCCACCATATGTAGGATTGATTGTAGGGGGAGTAAGATTAAATGAAAGAAGAAAAGTTAAAAAACTGATGAGTTGAACTGAGAGTTAGTGACAATACAAATGGAAACAGGTACGTAAAAAGAGAGCATCCAGCAATTTTCTAGTACTTTCAAATATAGTGCAACATGACAGAGTACTTTAAAAATGTCATCAGAAATACTAAAGGTGATAAAGTTGGCAAGGAATGCTAAGAACAGCAAATAATGAGGTGGACAGATAACTGTAAGGGAGGAAAAAGAAGGTTTTTTTTCTTTAAAAGGGATTAGGTTACTATCTAAAGTGGATGGGACAATAGGGTTCAGGAAAAAAAAAATTACTCAACTCAAATTTTGCTTGATTTTTTGTCAGACAGAATAATCATTGACAGAGTAAACCTGGATCTTAAAAAATTGAAATCCAAGAAAAGGTAAGTAGAAAACTGAACAGGGCTGCTCTCAGTAAACTCAGATTACAAACTAAATCCCAGAGTACCAAGAGAATAAGCAAATAGGATTATTGAAGTATCATAAGGGAACTATGGAACAAAGTGGGAGATACATTGCCAAAAAATATGGGAGATAACATTATAAGACATCCTGATTTCAAAAAAAAAAAATAGAAGAGAGTACAATTTGCAAAAGAGATACTAGTGAATTTAAATTTAATCCCTAGTAAAATACCAGAACATAGATGGTTTCTTAACAACTAGAAAGGAAATCAGTGATCATGAAAAATTTATCATAGCTTCATCTGAGCTAAATCAGACCAGACTAATTTTGTTTTCTAATAATAGCATCAAAAGACTGGTAGGCAAGTGGAAAACAATAGACAAGCTTTAACCTAGATTTCAATAAATTAACTGACAGTGATTGTCCCATTCTTCTCTTATTAAAGTAGGAGGCAAACTCATTCACTAGGTAGAATAATAGAATGCCAGGCCTGATGTCTAGAAGACTCTTCTTCATGAGTGCAAATTTGGACTCACCCTGCATAAATCACTTAATCCTATTTGCCTTAATTTACTCATCTATAAAAGGAGCTGGAGAAGGAAATGGCAAACCATTCTAGTACCTTTGCCAAGAAAACCCAAATAGGGTCTTGAAGACTTGGACACAACTGAAAAATGACTGAACAGGATAATGTAAGTAGAGTTGGGTGCTTGAGAAAGAAAAAAGTTTGAAACAGCTACTATTAAAAGTATTATAAGGAGTCTGTCAGCGATAAATAAAAATATTTCAACGCAATAGTTCAAATCTGGTCTCAAACACTTATTTATTAGCTGTGTGACCCAGAGAGAATCACTTAATTTCTATCTGCCTCCATTTCTTTAAATGAAAATGGAGATAATAATAGCACCTATGTTCCAGGATTATCGTGAGGATCAAATGACATGATATTCATAAAATGCTTAGCACAGAACCTAGCAACCAATGAGTGTTTATTTTTTATTCATACTTGAGTGAGAGAAACTATATTCCATTCATCTTTTCCCTATTTCAGAGCTTCAGAAGGATGCCTCCATACAGTCAACACCTTCTAGTTTATCTGAGTTTGGAGATAAACATATACATCTTTTTCTCAATTGCCCTTTTAATTCCCATCATGTCTTCTACATAACAGGTATCCAGACTTACAAATTGTCTAGAAGGTTCTAGAAGATTCAAGAACATATTAGAAACATTGGAGAGAAGGAATATAAGCTGTGACCTCCAACAGTACTCCAGCTCATGTTCTTCCCTTCCTCAATTTGTTGACATGAAGGGGGGGAAGACAGATTTAATTTTAGGATAAATAAGGTAATGGAAAAATAGGATAGAAGATTGTACTCAAGGGCAATGTTTTCCAACTTAAACTGTATTATATATTGGAAAATTATCCAAATTATCTGAATTGCTATGTGAGAAATATTCTTATCTCTTACAATTTCTTTACAATGGCCCTCAGCAGCTTGGGAAATATTTTTTCCCTTTTTTTTTTTAAATATTGTTTATCAATGTGACCTCAGACACTTAACCTTTCTTGTTATGCCCTGGATTCTTCAAATATAAAAGGAATTAATTAGTCTTATGACTTTAGGTAGTAAGAGTTTACAGGGAAAACAATGATTTTAGACTTTAAATAGTGAGTGGACTAATGATGCAGAGATGTTGATCTAATTTGGGGGTCCTTAATCTTCATGAATTCTATGGATTTCTTCTAAGAATATTGTTTTAAATGCATAAAATTGAATAAATTTATAAATATTTATATAATAAAACCAAAATTTTTTTTGCTTTTCCCTGAGGCAATTGAGGTTAAGTGACTTGCCCAGGGTCACACAGCTAGGGCATGTTAAGTGTCTGAGACCACATTTGAACTCAGGCCCTCCTGACTTCAGGGCTGGTGCTCTATCCACTGCACCACCTGCTGCCCCTAACCAAAATATTTTTTAATCTATTTCAGAAATCCCAGGTTAAAAACTTTTGAATTTTAAATAATCTTTAAAAGTTGATATTTGTGTAGGTCCCATAAGTTATTATTGTGCTTGCTAGAAAGTGACAAAACTTTTTTCTTAGTTTTCAGGTGCAATATTTTCAAAAGCAATTCATAAGACCAATTTTCTCCCACCCCCTTTAAAAAATACTTACCTATTGTCATCTCTGTCAATTTCAAATAGGTTGGATGAATGTGTGAAAAATCATTAGAGGGTTTTAAGAGAATTTAGTTTAGGTACATTGCATTTATTTTTACCTACCAAAAGAAAACACCAACATCTGTTCATCTCTAGCCATCTGCAGCAAGTACTGGAATTACTGGAGAAGCAGCATGGGAATTTGTGACCTTCTGATCCTTTCATGAAGTAAACAAGGAGCTAAGACAACCTGTTAAATCTACCCAAGAGATGGGAACAGGAGCCAGCTTTAGTTACACAGAGCATATGGAAGGAAACAACACAAACTTCTATTACTGGTTAAAATAATTCAGATATTCTGAGGGAAAGCACTGATAGAGTCTCTTCTTTATATTTGCTATTGGCAGGGTCATCTGTAACAGGGTTGAGAACCACAATATATGACACTGTGTACTCTCCACTTCTCCCCTACAAGGGCATACATTTTTATACAAATGAAGTCAAGTTAAATTAAATGCCAAAGGCAATATTGAAAGGAAAAACAATCACAAAATGACAACCTGATTGGAAGTTGTAGAAAGAAGAAGGGACTGTCCTACTACTTGTTGATGGTTTATGAATTGATAATACATAGGAGGGCCTTGATTCTTGTTTCATACCAGCTGATAAAATATTTCTTTCTTACCTACTGCTCATCTCTCTCAATTAATATCTAAGTGGCATGGGACCCCCAAATTAATAGCCTTGGTCATTGCCCAAACTTTTCATTATTCTTTTTTTTTTTTTTTTTTTGCTGAGGCAATTGGGGTTAAGTGACTTGCCCAGGGTCACACAGCTGTTACGTGTCTGAGACCAGATCTGAACTCAGGTCCTCCTGACTTCAGGGCTGGTGCTCTATCCACTGCGCCACCTAGCTGCCCCTCATTGCCCAAACTTTTCATACACTAGGAAAAGCATAATAAATATAACACTGGATTTGGAATCAGGAAGACCTGCATTCAAATTTTACCTCATATTTACTTGCTGTGTGACCCTATATAAGTCATTTAATTTCATGCAATTTCTGTTTTTTTCTTTTATAGAATGGTGAAATTGGGCTTAATGGTCATTAATGTCATCAGGGAATCCTATGTGTGATCCTATGATCACTAACATTTTGAATAAGGAATACTCGCAAGAAATAGTCACAGACTTCTCCCAAAAATGTCAAATCACTTTTTTCTTCATTTTCCTTAGCTGAAAAAATGAGGATGTTAGATTTGATGACCTATGATTCCATAAGTAAAACTTGGGAGGAGAAAGATCCTTTTAATTCTAACCCCCTCTTTTTATATCTAAGTAAACTTCGGTACAAAGAAATTAGTTAATTTGTCTAAGTCATACAGGTTATACTTATCTGAGGGGAGATTTGAACTGATCTTCCAGCCTCCAGATACTAGCACTCTATCTACCATGCTATCTACATATACAGTGAGGTTTCAAAAAGAAAATTGCAAATTTAGAAAGTCTTTTAAAAATAAGTAATGTCTAATTCAATCAATTCAGATGAAATCATTTTAAGAACTCTCTTCTTAGTCTATGTTTTAGAGAATTCTCTAGAATATAAGACAAACAAGTCACTTGTTAAGGTTTGCATGGTGTAGAGGAGCTAATATTTGTACTAACTTCTCACTACAAATAGAGACCCATATGTGTTAGAATTTTTCACTTGACTCTTTTTTATTTTCTGAAACTCTAAGTCTTAATTGGGAGACCTAATTTCTGTTCATAATATAAACAAAATACAGTCTGAGTAAGCCTTTGCCTGGGGGAAGAGTTCCTAGTCCTTGATCCCCTCCTTTACGGAGTAGGGCAACCCAGTACTTTCAAGTGAAAATTACTGGAAAGAACTGGATGGATGGAAATGGCTTTCCCTGTCTAAATGTCTTAAGGCTGTGGAATCTCATGATCAATTCATATTCTCAGAAGGAGGAGCTAAAGACTTTTAGACCACATCTTCATTAAATGTTCACAAGTAGGGCTGATTTTCACCTGTCAGAGGAATTCCCTTTTAGAGAGGAATAAAATTTCAGGGTCTCTATTGATATTTTTGGCTACCAAGAGAAATCCCCAAGCCTCAATTTATTGATTACTGACTAATCTAATAGATAAATTGATTGTTAATTACCCAGAAACTTTCTCCAGATTTTCATTTATCACAGAGCTTTTAGCCTATTTGAGAAATAAAAAATATGTATATAGAAAATTAAATATAAAATATATGCAATGTGAATGCCTTTGTTTCTGAAGGAGGAGGAGTTATAGAAACTGAGGGATCAGGACTTCCTATAAAATATAGCACATTAGTGACATGTGAAGTAAATCAAGGATTTCATGATATGAAATTACCAAATAGTAAGCCAATTTGTCTGGATCAGAGAATGCATGAAGGAGGGTAATCTGTAATTAGCCTGGAAAAGTAAGCTATTACTCCTCCTGTGAAAGACATCAAAAGCCAAAAATTGAAGGTTGTATTTTAGTCTAAGGCAAGAGAGAGCTACTGGAGCTTCTTGAGTAGGGGAGTGGTGATCAAACCTGTATTTTCATAATATCCATTTGACAGCTATGATAAAGAAATATTAGAGAGGAAAGTTTGATTCAGAAATAACAATTAAAGGTGAAAGATAATGAACAAAGATGGTAACTATCAGTGGTAGTATGTAATACAAAATTATAGACATATCTCTGGGGCACTTCAGAGTTTAAAGCCACCACATCATATATCCTTTATAGATGCTATGTAGTAGGTTCTTTTGTTTCCAATTATAATTGTTCAATCAATATTTATTCATTCTTCAACTAGTCTGCATTCCCAAATGGAAAATCTTCTCTACAAAAGATCTGAAGACAGGGTACATGAGCTTAGGTATACTCCTTTGATGTGTGGAATAATGTGCAGGGTATAATTGTGATCAATGGAGAAGATATTCAGGAATCTGGGTTCAAATTCTGACTTTAACAATCACTGAAGGTCAGAGTGGGTTCCTATATTCCTCCCAGTCTTAGTTTACTCATCTTTAAAATGAAAGATTGGATTAGATGACTTCTAAATTCCCTTCTGGCTCTTAATCTATGATAGTAATTGAGCAAAGTACTGTTTAGAGTATCCAGCCCCAACAAAGCAACTTTATCAAGTGAAGATACAGCACATCAGCCACACCCACATTCAAATTAAGTATGAAAACATATCCCAAAGCTGACTATAAATGAGTCTTGAATTAGCTACTCTCCTCTTGGGATACAGGGGATTTCCCTTTTCAGGGCATTGTTATGTTAATTACTTGAAAGCCTTAGCACACCTCCAGCAAATGATCTATTTGTTCCCTTCTCACATTGAAAAGGTTGGATGAGTCCATTCAAAATTTCCACAAACGCATTTATAAATGATCAGGATTAGTCTCATTAAAATTCATTTCCAATGTTCCTGGCAATAAGAAGAATGCTTGACATTCCAAAACCCTTTGCATTTAGAAATTCTTGACAATCAACAATTAAAGATTGTTTCATAGTTGGCTGGGTGACTGCTCTAATTATCTCTTAACTCAAAACATCCAGGAAAGGTTTCCTTTTTATTGGCTGGAAGTAGCTTTTGGTGGTTTTTTTTTGTTTGGTTTTTTAATCAATTTAATAATTTTGAATTTTGAAAATTCACATAACTCGGGATTTAATCCTGAAAGAATGAATTCTCTTGCTCCACAGAATTTTTTCCTTCCTCCAAATAAATTATTTTCTTCCCTACCCCACCTCCAATCCTTATTACTAGATGACATGTGGTTCTTACTGCATTCCCATAATCTGAGTTTCAGCACTATAGGCAAAAAGGAATGGCCTATAACAAGCTCTTTGGCCATTTTCAATTCATCCAAAGAAGCCTCTCAGAATTGCTATTGTCATTAAACATCAAAGTATCCTCTTGGCACAATAAGGTGGAGCCATGGGGACCTTGTTTTAAATTCTTCTCAAGTCATCCAGAGAAAAGTGTTATTTGTGGTCTGGCAGATATTTGTCTGCCTCCCTTGGACTGCTACAGAGCTGGGTATAAATGATGTAACTCTTTCAAGGTGAAGGATAGGTCTGGGACTGGGGAAGATTTAGTAAGTGTGAAGTGGAATGGGCCAGAAGAGTTCAGTAAAGGTAGTTCTTACATACAGCTTGCCAGATTTTTCGTTGGCTGTAGCCATCTGGTTTCTGTGACTGTCAAGATCATCAGGTAAAGGAAAGGAAATGTTCCCAGTCCTCTGTTTTAATTGCAAAATGCCCAACCCTCCTCCAAATCTGGCTGTTTCTCAGTTTCAACTCAGAAAGAGAAATGTCATCATTGTAATTCCTAGTGGCTCTCTCCTATTTCCACTTCAATAGATGTCCTATAGATTCGAAGGCCCATAATAGCTTGGTATGCCATCAAGACATCTACACCCGAAAACAGCTGCAACACTTATCTAATTAAACCCCAGTGCCAAACTGTGTGTTTCTGCATCAATCATTAATATTGTATTTTGGATCTGTTTAAGCTCTGACTGGGACTAGGTGGCTCCCTGCATACTAGATCCCTGAAGGAGGTTTTTCGAATAATCTTTAAGCCACATCAAAAAAAATAAAATGGGCAGCCTGCTGTTAGACGAGAGCACTGTTGCCCTGGCAGACTCTGATTAACTGTTAATACTAATTGAGAGATGGATATTGCATGTTCCAAGAAGACTTTTTTTTTTTTTACATTAAAAGGAAATTACAATTCCCTTCCCCTCAAAAAAAAAAAAAAAAAATGGCTCCTTGCCCTGATTCTCGTACATGCCAAAAGAATCATGGTTTCCAGGTCCTTATTCTGCAGCTTGCAGAGGCATTACATTGAATCACAGCTTTCCTCTGGATAGCTATCCCCGAGTTAGTGAGCTGTGATCTCTAAATGGAATTGTTATCTGCATGCCCCACATCTGGAACTCTGATGAGTGAGATTCAGATGGCCCAGAAATATTTATTCAAATCTCAGCCCTAGAAAGCCACATGTTGATACCCCTGGGTTTAAGTGAATAAACCAAGAAGAATAGCAAGCTCAACCTCTCCTAATAAACTTAAGCCAAATAAATAAATAAGCTTAAGCTAGGAGAGCCAAATCGGGTGATTTAAACTAAGGACTGTGGATATTGTATGAATGTCCCCTTCTTCTAGTATTACAGTAAAAGCACCAAGAAACTGCACCCAAACACACTTTGTTCTTTCCTAGGAAAGGACTATAGCTTCCTAATGTATGCTGAGAAGTGAGACTACCTGTCAGAGTCAAGTTCATAGGGATTCCTAAAAGAGGAGGAACTCCATAAATAGATCATGGGCCTGGCTAGGCATAAGGAGAGCTAAAATGTTGTAAATAAACAATGATGATATCTACAAACGCCTCTCTTATACTTAGGACTATTGGGGCTATCCTAAAAATAGCTTTCTTTTTTTAATGTTTTAGGATTCCACAACTAGAAAGATGTAAAAAAATTCTAAGAAGGAACAGAGAAGAAATCACAAAATCATAGATGTTAAGTTTATAAGGACCTTAAAAGTCATCTAATCCAATCTTTTCATTTTATAGAGAAGAAAATTGAGGATGAATCTAGAGACATTCAAGAGGATAATTCAAAGACAAAAGAAGGAGAAGTTAAAGTACTGAGATTATTCAAGCCAAGTAGAAAACATTAATGGATGATTTTATACAAGCATAATAATGATGATGATGATGATGATGATAACAATAACTAGCATTTATAAAGTGCCTACTATGAGCTAAGTATCAAGCTAAGCACTTTACAAATATTATCTTATTTAGGCATAAATGAGTAGCTAGGTATGTGAGCGTAAGGTGTTATTATAATCCCCATTTTGTATATGGCAAACTAAGGCAGAAAATATTTAAATGACTTGACAGATTTGCACAGCTAGTAAGGTGCTGAGGTGAGATTTAAATTGAGATCTTCCTGACAACAGGTCCAGTATTCTATCCATTGTATCATCTATCTGCCTGCTTAAGAAAAATAATTTAAAGAATAATAATTAACTGTTTTCCATGCCTGTTATTGCCTGAGGGTAACCAATAGGCCTTAAAGCCTTTGGTGAGTTAAGGGGATGTCTACCCCAAGCATGTGAAACCTGACAGAATGGGAAGATGAAAACAATTTGTTCCAAAAGCATGGAGCTTTTTTTTTTTTTTTTTTTAAAGCAGGTCAGATATCAGAAACAATGGAGTCATCCATTTCATCATGGGCCATAGCTAGTAGTCTTGAACCTTGTCCTACCACTGAACTTCAATGACTGAAAGGGAGAGTGAAGTTTTGCAACTCTGCCTCACTTAAATCCAATTCACATGTGAATCAAGGTATATCTTCTTCTTTATATAGAACTTGAAATCTATGATTCTGTGATTCCTTCTCTGTCCCTCTTAGAAATTTTTACATTTTTCTAGTTGTGGAATCTTAAAACATTTTTTAACAAGCTATTTTAGCATACCTCCGATAGAATCAAAGAACTTCACAACAACTGCCTGAACAAGAGGATAATGACCTTCACAAGAGGAAGAGGAATTTTGATGTAGAAGAAAAATGTTCTAATAGCAAGGTTAGTCTAGGTTACAAAAGGTAAAAAAGGTCTATCTTGGAGACTCTACCAGGTCTTAGACCCTGCATGGATTGGATGGCCACCATTGCAGCACTGTTTTGCTGATCCCAAAGTTCCTGCTGGTACTGCCCAAAACAGCTCCACTGATCATGATGTAATGCTGGAGAAACTGAGGCAGGATAGAGATTAGTGAGGCAGGCTAGAGATTAGAGATTTTTAATAGTTTATTGATAGTAGTGGAGAGTTTTGAATCCATGACCATGGGACTGAATGGGACTCTTGTCTCAAAGCATCTAGCAGGGAGTGAGGGGCTCCAGGGACTCTTACAGGGCTCCGTTCTTGGGGAAACAAAGGCAAAGAAGGTGGGTAGAGCACTGGGGGGGATAGAAGTTCCAGGAAAGGACCATAAATCCAGTTCTGACAGAGTGAGGGTTTGGAGAAAGGACCATAAATTCTGATAAGGAGCTAGGAGACACTGAGTGTGAGATCAGAAAGATATGCCCAAACATTGGAGATAAGCCAGCTGGAATTTTATGACTCTTTGGAATACTAGTGGCCATAGCTCCACAGCCCTAATTATCTCAGTCCTAATGACCAAGAAGGGGAGGAAGGTTGCCACCAGGGAGAATGAGGCAGAACAATTAAGGGAAACTGAGACAGGAACTGTGGCACAGCAATAAAGGTTTAAAAATTCTCAATGCTTCCAGCTCCTGGCCTCAGCCATATTCTCCAGCTGAGGTTTTATCTCTTTCCAGTAAAAAGAGCAAGTCCTGCCATTGCTCTTTTAGCTAAAAGGTAAGAGTGAGATAGGGAGAATGGGTAGTTATACTTCTTTTAGAATGGAAAAGACTTTACTCATCTAATTAATTAATGAACAAGTGGAGGGAGGAAGCCTTCTCATCTACTTAATCAATGAACAAGTGGGGGGAGGGGAACCTTCAAGGATCACTTCATCTTGAGGGAGGAAAGGAGTCTGCCTTTTTCTCCAGTCTTTGGCTGGAATGGATGTTTTCTTTCTAGGAAAAAAAAATGTCTCATTCCAGGTACCAAGTTCTTTAGAAAGCTAACCAATACCTGCTCCCCTCCCCCAACACCTACTACATACAGATCTGATTACTGCCTTTAGAACCTATTTTATTTTTAATCTTATTTCCTGATTAGAAAAGCCACAACACTGGAAAGATAATTAGCACTCATTCTGGGAAGAACTCATTCAAGTCTTCCCTCTGAATGTGGAAGATAATAGATTGCAGAATAGTTACAGATAGGTATTAGTACAGAGTTTCCAGTTGGGTATTCCCAATGCTCTCAAAGATAATAGATTGCAGAATAGTTACAGATAGGTATTAGTACAGAGTTTCCAGTTGGGTATTCCCAATGCTCATAAAATTGAAAATCCAGATAAAGTAAAATGTCCTAGCCACTAAAAAAACATTTCTGCCAGAGTACTTATTTTGACTAAAGGTAAAAAATTCATTGAAAGTCCTTAATTAATGTCTAATTGCTAAACTATATCTAGTTAGCATCCATTTAGATGTTATCCTTCCAGCAAATTGTCAAAGGATCACTAGATTTAGTCAGTCAACAAGCATTTATTAAGCAACTGTTATATGCTAAACAGTGAGAATATAAAGAAAGGCACAAAAACAATCACAGTCTAATGAGAGTCAACATACAAATAAGAAAGAAAAGGAGGA
>JAJPUD010004602.1:0-40527 GCA_023553655.1 Myrmecobius fasciatus | reverse complement strand
AAAAAAAAAGGCAGATGAACGTGGCCTTGCCGTACCAGATCTAAAACTATATTATAAAGCAGCGGTCATCAAAACCGTTTGGTACTGGCTAAGAAATAGAGCAGTTGATCAGTGGCACAGGATAGGATATCAGGACAATCTAGGTAATAACCTTAACAATCTAGTATTCGATAAACCCAAAGACCCCAGCTTTTGGGATAAATACTCACTATTTGGCAAAAACTGCTGGGAAAATTGGAAACTAGTGTGGAAGAAATTAGGGCTTGACCCATACCTAAAACCACATACCAAGTTAAGATCTAAATGGGTTCATGATCTAGATATAAAGAGGGACTTTGTAAGCAAGTTAGAGGAACGTAATATAGTTTATCTCTCAGACTTGTGGAGATGGAATAAATTTATGTCCAAAGAAGACCTGGAACTCCTAATTGAACACCAGATGGATAATTTTGATTATATTAAGTTAAAAAGTTTCTGTACAAACAAAACAAATGCAGACAATATTAGGAGGGAAGCATCAAATTGGGAAATCATCTTTACATTTAATGGTTCTGATAAAGGCCTCATTTCTAAAATATATAGAGAATTGTCTCATATATATATAAGAATTCAAGCCACTCTTCAATAGATAAGTGGTCAAGGGATATGAACAGACAATTTTCAGATGATGAAATTAAAACCATCTCTAGTCAAATGAAAAGTTGCTCCAAATCATTATTGATCAGAGAAATGCAAATTAAGACAACTCTGAGGTACCACTACACACCTATCAGATTGGCTAAAATGACAGGAAATGATAACGATGAATGTTGGAGGGGATGTGGGAAAACTGGGACACTAATACATTGTTGGTGGAAATGTGAACGGATCCAACCATTCTGGAGAGCAATTTGGAGCTATGCTCAAAAAGTTATCAAACAGTGCATACCCTTTGACCCAGCAGTGTTTCTACTGGGCCTGTATCCCAAAGAGATCTTAGAGGAGGGAAAGGGACCCACCTGTGCAAGAATGTTTGTGGCAGCCCTTTTTGTAGTGGCTAGAAACTGGAAACTGAAGGGATGCCCATCAATTGGAGAGTGGCTGAATAAATTATGGTATATGAATGTTATGGAATATTTTTGTTCTGTAAGAAACGACCAGCAGGACGATTTCAGAGAGGCCTGGAGGGACTTGCATGAACTGATGCTGAGTGAAACGAGCAGAACCAGGAGATCATCATACACAGCAACAACAATATTACATGATGATCAATTCTGATGGACATGGCTCTCTGCAACAAAGAATTGTCTCAAACCAGTTCCAATTGTTCACTGAAGAAAACCATTTACACCCAGAGAGAGGGAAATGAAATATGGACCACAACGTAACATTTTCATGATCTCTATTGACATTTGCTTGCATTGTGTTGCCTTTCTCTGATTCTTTTTTTTTCTTGTAGATAGGATTTTTCTTGCATAACTTGTCAAGCATTTCAACATTATTAACATGTAGTGGACTTCCTGCCATCTAGGGGAGGGGAGGGGACTGGGGGTAAAATTTGTAATGGAAAGCTTTGTAAAGATCAATGCTGGGGAACTACCCATATATATGTTATACAAATAAAAAGCTTTAATTTAAAAAAATGCAGGAAATCTGCTCTTTTCCAATTACCATGATTCTTCAGTTCACTGCAATCCTTAAAATGTCACACAATAGCTCAGTGTTCAAAGATTTTTGATGAATCAAGTTTCCAGATATTTTTTGATCAAACTATTTTGTCATGACATCCACCAGTTCATTTATCATCTAAGGAAATTCACTACCTTGAATTTTTTAAGCAGCAAGATGTTCTTTTACTATCTCCTTATTTATCTTGAGTATCAATTCCTTGCTAGCCTTTTTTGTGCAACACCATCATTTCTATTGCAAAGGTCATTCTCCTCGGCAAAAAAAAAATGGAAGCAAATTATAAACTGAAAATATATAAACGTAATCTATCCTTAAACTTTTAGTGTCAGTATAGGACTGCCATTATACTCATTGACACATATAACCAAGTCAGTAAGTCAGATTTATAACAAATTAACTATAAACCAGAGACCAAAGTCCAGGGAGCGGACAGAGCAACAAAACTTATTTCTGTGAGTGCAATACATATGCATATCTGTTCTTATCATTATCAAGATGTTCATTTTGAGCCTTTTCCATGTGCAGGCTACTGAAATAAGTAGTCTACACAAAGGTGCAAGATAGATTTTACCTTCTAATGACGTTTAGAATCTAGTTGAAAAGACAAGAAATATACATATATAAATAAACAATCTGGGTCCTCTGGAGTAATAGGTATAAGCATAAATCAAGATTCCCAAAAGCAAAACTAGTACATAATAAGCCAAATAGACAGGCTTTAAATAAGTACCCAGAAAAACTTGGGCCTTTTGTCTACAGAGGAGTCAAACCAAATTCAGAGAAATACTTTATCAAGTTGGTTGATATGTGGCAGTGCTTGTCATATGTTCAAGGAGGTTGATGATAAAAAGGGAAAAGTTTCATATAAAACAAAATATTTATGGCAGAAATTTTTGTTGTAGGAAAAAAACAGAAACAAAGTAGATGTCCAGAAATCAGGAATCCTTGTAGTTCATGAATGTAATATAATATTATTATACTATAAGAAATGATGTATGGGGGCAACTAGGTGGCGCAGTGGATAGAGCACCAGCCCTGAAGTCAGGAGGACCTGAGTTCAAATCTAGTCTCAGACACTTAACACTGCCTAGCTATGTGACCCTGGGCAAGTCACTTACCTCCAATTGCCTCAGCAAAAAGCAAAAAAAAAAAAAAAAAAAAAAAAAAAGAAATGATGTATGAAAAAATGTTCTAAATCACTATAGATTAGAGAAATGCAAATTAAGACAATTCTGAAGTACTATTTCACATCTGATTGGCTAAAAAGACAGGAAAAGATAATGATAAATGTTGGAAGAGGCATGATAAAACTGAGACACTAATACATTGTTGGTGGAGTTGTGAAATAATCTAACCATTCTGGAGAACAATTTGGAACTATGCCTAAAGGGCTATAGAGGAAAGAATACACAAATGCAAAAATGTTTGTAGCAGTCCTTTTTGACAAAGAAGTGGATTGAGTGGATGCCCATCAGTGGGCAAATGGCTGAATAAGTTGTGATATATGAAGGTAATGAAATATTATTGTTGTATAAGAAATTATGAGGAGGCTGATTTCAGAAAAGCCTGGAAAGATTGACATGAATTGATGCTGTGGGAAGTGGGCAGAACCAGAAAAATGTTGTACATAGTAACAGCAAGATTATATGGTTTTTGATTAACTGTGACAGACTTGACTCTTCTCAGCAATTCAGTAATTCAAGATAATTCCAATAGACTTGGGATGGAAAATGACATCCTGCATGCAGAGAGAGAAGTATGGAGACAGAATATGGATTGAAGCATGGTATTTTCACTTTTTTTGTTTGTTTCCTTTTTTCTCATAATTTTCCCTTTTGATCTGATTTTTCTTGTACAACATGACAAATATGGAAATATGCTTGAAAGGATTGCACTTGTTTAACCTATATCAGATTCCTTGCTGTCTTAGGGAGGAGAGAAGAAGGAGGAAGAAAGAAAAATTTGGAATACAAAGTCTTACAAAAATGAATGTTGAAAACTATCTTCACAAGCATCTGGAAAAATAAAATACTATTAAGTTAATTAAAGAAAATTAATTTAAGCTGCAACACCCCCCAAAAAAATGAAATGGTGAATATAATGAATACAGAAAAACATGGGAAGCCATATGAACTATTTCGTACTAAAGCAAGCAAAATTAATACATGAATGCATAAATGAATTAAAAAAAATTTCTCAAGGACCTACTACATACCAAAAACTGACAGAAAAGCAAAACATTCTTGGTTATGAAGGTGCTCACGCCCTAATTGGAAGAAGCAAGACATATAGAAGTTCTAATCATTCATGGCAGGATATCAAGCAATTACAAGCTCTAGGGGTGCTTTGATTTGCATCAGCCGGATGTCTCCAGATTATGTTATAACACCAATAGTTGCCAAATTATTTTATAACACAGTGGAAAAGCATATGGGAATAATAGGTAAGATAAATTATAATAGATAATATTTGAGGTTTACAAATTACTTTTCTCACAACAATTTTGTGAGAGAAGTAGTATAGGCATTATTGCTCCCATTTTACAGAGAATAGAACTGAGGCATAAAAAGATTAAGCTATTTGTCTAAAATCATACAGCATATAGCATCTGTCCCAGAATTCCAAATTCAGGTACTTTTCGCTACATGATAACTGCCTCCAAACCAGTGGTCTAACCAATATGTTAATTTTTATTTATATATAACTAATTCCTGATTTGGTACGAGTACTGAATTCCGTGAAGTGGTCCTATTATTTGAATTTGCACTGCATATTTTCCACTGGACTGGAGGCAATTACCATATTTATGTAATAATAACTTCATATAATGTGATTTTAAACATATGAGAACACAATAACAGATTCATTATTCACATTTATCTCAACAGAGCTAGATGTATATAGTATCCAGCACTAATGGAAATCATACAATTCATGCAAAGATGAGAAGTCTAACATATAGAATCCATGGCCCCAGAATACTAATCCCCAGAAAATTGTGATGTTTTTCTAAAGTCCTTATACAATGACCAGTTATGGGGAAGATGTGAAACTACCAGATTCTGAAGTGCCTTTTGATTCTTTGTGAAAATGTTTGCTATCTTTTTCATGGGAAATGTTTTGTTTTCATTGAAATTTTCTAATTCTTTGGAAAGTTGTAACTTATAATTACCAATCTCTACATCTTTCAGCCAGGATACTGAGCTAACCAGAATACTGATTCTTCAACCATCTGGCTAAACAAGTATGTAGTTCATTAAATTCATTTCAATTCAACCAGTTATTGAGCATCTACTGCATTCAAAAAACACTGCCCTAGATGTTGGATGTGGGTGAAGGACTTTTATCTCTTATGTCTGTGACCTCTATTGTCTTCAAAAATGTTAACAGTGACACTGATATTTATGATCACTGAATGATAAAAGAGTTTCAGACAAATCTTTAATATTACAACATTCTCATTCTCTGTTTGGAATACATACAATATGGATAATTAAGAAGTATCTATAAAGTAAATGGAAGCAAGTCAATGGTGACCTCCAAAACTTCTAATTATGTATCATTAAAACGTTAGGAACAGTAACTATAGTTTTACCTACCTATTAATACACAACTTACAATCTCATTTCCTCCTAATGGTTCATGACAATGACTTCAGAGAATGTTTTAAAATAAGCATTATGAATGACATAAATGCTTTTCAATTTTTTGAAATTCTGGAATGTTAGGGAATTTTTTTTGAGTGAGGAGGGTGGACTAACCCATAAAATCAGACCTCTTTACAAAATGGAAGAATGGTTTAAATAAATGCTTTCAATTTAAAAAAAAATTCTTGCAAACCATCATGCTGTTCTCAGACTCATTAAGAGAATGTCACATAAGAAAAACACTTACAAAGCTCCCCAATTTTTCTGAAAGACAAAAGGCACTAATTTGAAAGGCATTTCCAATTCCAAAGTGGTACTGAGAATGTCCACTCAAACCTTTGCAATAATGATAGCACATTTTTAAGCCAAAGAAAGAAAATCTCCCAATCATTGTGTTCTAAATGGTCACACTGTACCCAGCTTTAGGAGATGAGCATACTTTGTTGCTAGGCAATTTGAAGCCCAAGTGTTAACTAGATAGTAATATAACTAATGTTCCATCTGTTTCTTGAAGTTGTAAGTAGACAATCAAGGCACATGAGTAACAAATTGAAGGCTGAGCATGTGTGAAAAGACTAACTGTAATTAAATATAACTTATTAAAAACTTAATCTGACCCCAATTTAAATGATATTCTCTGTTATGCTTATGAATCCATTGTGACACTCACGTATCCACTTTCCCATAATGCACATTATAAGCCATTCAAGCCTTCTCAGTCTGTGCTTCAATGAAGAGAATGTCACCATCCCACTTCCAATCCTCATCTTCACTCACTTGATTGCTTAGAATGGCTTCCTAATGAGTCCCGCTGTTCCCAATCTCAGTCATAAACCATCTAGCATTTATTAAGTACCTACTATATGGCAAGCACTGTACTAGCACTGGGAATAATCACATAGTGATGTCCTTTTGATCCTCTTCAATTACAAAGTACCAACAACAGCTAGGCTCTGGGGATAAAAAAGAAAGGCACAAAAAGGAAAGCTCTAATCTCTCAAGGAGCTCCCACTCCAATAGGTGGACAGAATGCAAACAACTATATACAAAAAAATTTAAAAGCTACATACAGAATAAATTGGATGTAATTTCCAAAGGAAGATGCTAAGACTCAAAGCCTGGGAAAGAGTTCTTGCAAAAGATAGACTTTAAGAAGTGAAGGAAATTAGGAGGTGGAAATAAGAAAGGAAAGCTTTTTCTCCTTTTATAAAACATCCTCCACAGAGTTGCCAAAATCATCTTCACCAGCGTGGCCATGTCAACCTTTCTCCTGAAGAATTTCAATGGTTTCCTATTGACTCTAGAAATGCATACAAATTCTTTCATTTGGCATTTAAAACCATTCATAAATTATTTATGAAGGAACAAATACCTCAAAAAATAAATAATAAGAAGGGAGGAGAGTGATTAGGAAAAGGTTCCTGTAGGAATTAGAAGAGGGGAGTACATCCTGGTGTGATACATGTATGTATCCATGTAAGATATGTCTGCCTCACTTGTCTGAATGTATACATGTGACTTATGAGTTGCATAGACTAAAATCTGCCCTCCTCCAAGGGAAGCTTATTTATATTGAGAGAATGGGAGAAGCACCACAGTAACACACTTGTTTCTTCCTTCACCTATTCCCAACAGGAAGTTTTGTGTGGTCTAGGAATAACAGTCTGGTTCAGAAGGTAATCAGTTCTGCTGAACACTCATTAGGGAGATGATAGGCTTTAGCCTGCACTGGCCAAATAAGCCAGTAAATGCTGATTACACAAAAGACATCAAAAATAGTGAAGACAAAGTAAACCCATTTATCCAAGCAAACACTGAACAAAAATTTGAGATGTTATACAGATTAGAGCGTACAAGAATGAATGAGTATTTAGCTGGAATTGAGTTGAACTCAGCTCATCAGCTCATAGGGGCCTAATCTCCTCCAAGGAGAACTGTTGTAGTAGGATCTAAGGAAGCAAGGTAGTAATCAGGAAAATATTGAGGGCCAGTCTTTCCTGACATGTCTTTCCATGTGTGTCTTTCCCAGGGAGTCTCTGGCATGTTCCTAGACTCTCACCCAACTCCAACCATTTGGAAGATTTACATCATAATGTGCTCAGCATTCTCTATTGTGATTCACTTGGGAATCATGTCTCCTATATAACTAGCAGCAGGCTTGGTTGGAAGCCTGGAGAAATAAAACAAGTGCACAGTCAGTTCGTTATGCCTAATAGCACTTTGTACCACTTACATTTCCTAGACTTTCATTTTCCCTCAAAATTCAATTCAGATACAACTTTCTAAAAGAAGTCCTTCCTGATCCCCCTAGTTATAGAGTTTTTTCTTCTTTAAATTATCTTATATATATGTAAATGTTTTTTGGGTTTTTTTACCCTAATAAAATATAAACTCATTAAAGGCTGAGTATGGTTTTCCTTTTCTCTTTATATCTGTGACATCTGGCATAGTGTCTTTCACATCATAGGTATTTTTTTTTTAATTTTACCAAATTGAATAGCCTTCTGAGTTGAAAATTAAAGAGATAATAGATGTGATTTTATAAATTCTGGTAAGCCTGTTTAAAATTCATTAACATTATATCTATAAATGTACTGTGATATAGAAGAGGAAATAGTGGAATAGGAATCAGAGAATGTGGCTTCTAGTTCAGAGATCCGCTATCTATACCAACATTGTCACTGATCTCAGATTCAGAATAGGAAGGAAGAGTTTGCAGATAAACAGGAAAGAGTGGGAATATAGCCTCTAGAGATCATACAAATGTTAGTTTCCCTATTGGGCCCCTTGTTCTGATGCAGTGTCCTAGGCCACGTAGGCCAAAAGTGCAATCAGTACTGGCCCAGGGAAAGAACAAATAGGCAAGCCTTTCTCTAATTAGTTGGAAAGAGTAGGGCAGAGACCCATTCATGATACCATTACAGCAATATGAGCTGAAATCCAAAGTCACCAAAGGTAGGAAGATAAAATCCTATAAGTACCTATAATGACCTCTGGCATCTGAAACAGATTGTAAGAGTTGGAAAAATTTTACATCTGGGAATAAGGAGAAAACCTTAGTGGATGGATCCTTTAAATTCCAGCTTAGATTCCAACTCAAGATAGAGAGACTTGCTGAATTCAGGAAAATTTTTGATTTGGAAATCTGAACTCAAATTCTACTTGCTTACCTGTTAGTTTGAGGAAATCACTTGATTTCTCTGGATCTTCAATTCCTTCCAACTTTAAACATATGATTTTCAGTTCAGTAAGAAAAAAGGACTATTCACAGGACTACTAGTCTTTAGAGAGAAGGGCAGAAGCAAGTCTCTTTTAAGCACCTATTATGGCCCCAGCACTATATTAGGACAAAGGTAAAAAAATGCAAAAGAATTAAATAGTCCCAATTGTCAAGGAACTTACATTCTATAATGGAGACAACATGAACATATATAAAAGAATATAAAAATATTCAAAGCACATACAAAATAATTCTGGATGGGAGTTACTAGAAGTTAGGTAGGAGTTACTAAAAGTACTAATCATTTCACTTCATCTTCACTTCTTTTTCCATGTTCATTCTTATTTCCCTCCTCTGGATCTTTGCTAGTTCTATTATATCCTTCCCAAGATCCAGATGATGTAATGAGAACTATACACACACACACACACACACACACACACACACACACACACACCCCACAAAGCAATTCAAACCAGGTTTGTTTTTCAATGTCTTTTTCAAAGCATTTTATTAGCCATTATATTAAATCATACTAATCCCTCTGGTCCTTTTCTATGTTGCAAGGTACTTAATTTTACATATACATACCCTCACAATACACACATCTATATATATACATTCACGTATAGGTATGAAGGCATATTTATATTTTTACATGTGTGTTTATGTTTATATACATATTTTTATATGCAAATACATATTTACATATAAATATATTTTTGTGTCTTTTATTCATGCTGCAATAAATTGGGCTTCTCCATTAAAACTTACCTGACACTTTCTTCTTTACTCACAAAATTCTCAAGATCTGTTTATCCTTGACAACTTTATTCTGGTTCTACACTAACCAGAGAGGAGTTTAACATCATTTGAAACCACATACATCCCTCCCCCCCTCATCACCACCTCCATATCATTTAATTTCTAAATAAAGCAGGAGCTGTTTGGTTAAAGTTAAATGAAATTATTGTATAGAGATAAATGAAGTGTACAAAGCTTTTTAGGTCTTACAAATTTGTCTAAAGTAAATGTGCTTATTTGAGATTTATTTAAGCTTAGTATAATTAGTAACAATCCCATTTCCACAACCTTCTGAAGTAGAAGTGTATATTTTTATAAACACAAATCAAGATTTCTATTAGGAGGATAATATATGAGTCTTTTTTATTAAATAAAGTAGTTTTGAATTACTAAATCATTGGTATGTAAGCATGGAAAAATATGAGGTCTAATAAATGTTTGGTCAGATATCTTTGACCTAGTAAAAAACAATTAAATCAATCAAACAATTACTGCACCCTCCTTAAAGTGACACTTTGATGCCTTAATTAGGTGAGAACACTTTACTGTAGAATCAATCATCTGCTTTGGTTTAAGTGCAGAAAAAGACATTGATCAATTTACATGTCCTTGAAAGTTATTGGTTAAATTAGAATGATGTTGTTTGCTAAGTATGCTGAGATTGGTTGAGAAAATTTAGTCATCAATAAACCTAGTGATTTGAATTTCTGTAAGCATAAAAGAGAACCATTTCAACCAAGCTCCCACCACAATTTCTTGAAGGAAATGGCTTCAGTCTTGGTCTTCTCTGCATCACCTTATGAATTTCACAAAACCTTATGATTTTGATTTTTTCCCCTAATTGTCCTAGTAATATTTCAGGAAGGGTAACAATTGATAGCAATGTTTGCATTAGGAACCAAGGACAGACTGAATGAACTAAAAACACTGGTAAACTCAAAGCTTTATAAGACAGGAAGAAAATTATACCATTATGAAAGAGGAAAATCTTGAGGATCCATGTTAAAAAGTTACCTCTTTGCTATATGTATTCTCTACGTGAGCCTATTTTTCACTGGACTCTACATATACTTGTTTTTTGGGTTTTGTTTTGTTTTGTTTTTTTTTTTTTTGCTTTTTGCTGAGGCAATTGGGGTTAAGTGACTTGCCCAGGGTCACACAGCTGTTACGTGTCTGAGACCAGATTTGAACTCAGGTCCTCCTGACTTCAGGGCTGGTGCTCTAACCACTTGGCCACCTAGCTGCCCTCTACATATACTTGTAGGAGAGTGTCACATACCTTGGAAAAGAATGCTTTTGAGCAACTATTTTTACTATACCTCCTTGGTAAATACACATTTAAAAAACTAATTAAGGCCAGCTGACTAATTGATATCAACTGACAAACATGAGGGGGACACACCCATTATATAACATTAGTGTGTGTGTGTGTGTGTGTGTGTGTGTGTATACATATATGCATATATATATATAAACACATTAGCTATAATGTTAGAATAACATCCTCAGAGTGCCCTAGAACCATGAGGATAAAAGTAGCATCTGCCCCTCAGTACCCAGTCTGCCTGTGCAAATAAATGTTGAGAAGATAATGCCAGCTTACATGCTATACAAAGAAATTAGAGCATTCCCACTTAAACAGTGGTTCAGAAATTCAACATCAATCAGGTCTTTGATAGCTGACAAGTTTCTAAAAACTCAACAATTCACAGTCACTTTGTTTTTAAGACATACAGAAATATGTCAACTTTTCTCATTCTGAAAAGAGTATTCAAAGCAACACTCACTACAAGCTCTTTGGTACAGCTGAATGTCTGTCAGCCCTAGGCTCTATTCTTAACTCTGGGTATCAATGAGCAATCAAGGAAAAAACTAGGGCAGAAAATTTCAAAGTCTATTAAGGAATTTAATGATCAAGAACACCATTTGGAGTGGGGGAAGGGAAAGAGAAAGAGTGAAGAATGAGCCTCAGTATGCTTTCCCTCATGAGATGCACACTTGGAATTATGGATATATCTTAATTAAAATCGCATATTCATGTTTTGCCTTTTCAGTTGGCCCTCGTATAATTAAAACTGCATTACATTTGATGTATTTATAATTATATCTAAATGGTTATGTTAATGTTAGACTCCTATATGCTGGAAAACAAAAAACCTAAAGAACATTCCTTTAAATTGTTTCATACTGAGGATTCATCCTCAAAATATCAAAAGTTCAGTGACTCATTATGTCTCTCATGTAGACGCCTCTAGGATCAATGGTCAGGAATACTTTGATAAAAGAATGCTAAGGTTATAAAAGCAGCAAAGACAAACTGAATTAAAGGATAATATATACATAGAATGCAAATAGAATGGATTTTAAAAGCTCTAATTAAGATCTTACAGAATCTAATAAGATATAATTAGATAGCTACTAGGAGACAGACACATTAAAAGCAGTAAGCAGGACTAAAGTTTGGATTGTCCTACAATGCCTGTCTCCTTTCTTTCGCAGGCAGTAAAAACTCCAGATTGAGAGTTTGGACACCACTCTCTCAGCTCTTTACTATCAAACCAATCATTTCACTTTATTGGGAGATAAGTATATCATGGAGGATTTATAGAATAATAGATATGGAATTATAAGGGATCTTAGATGCCACTTGCTCTAGTTCTGTTATTTATGGATGAGGGGACTAAAGCCCAGAGAAACTACATGTCTTCCCCAATAGTTATACCAACAGTAAAACACAAAAGTGAAATCTGAACCCAGATCTCCTAACCTACAATGCAATACTATTTCTTCTGAACCACTCTGTAGATTGTGGTGTATAGCTCCAAATCCTGTTCCTCTATCAAAATTTTGAAGTTGAAAGGAATTTAGAAATTATCATATACAATTCCTCCACTTTCTTTGAGATAAGCACCAGGATATCCTGGCCTTTCTTTATATTCCCACCACTTAGGATGGCATATAAATTGTTTTTTTGTTTATCTGTTTAATCCAACATTATGATAGTGGAATAAGCTGTCTCAAAAAGTAAAAGATTACTCTAGGCTAGAATTTTTTGAGTAGGAATTGGATAACAAATTGTGGAGAAATTTCTTGTATAGGGGTGGGTTGGGTGTAATGGCATCCACAGTCTTTTTCCAATTTAGACAAGCTATGATTCTATGAATAATGGATTTCACTAGATTCCCTTCTGTGCCCACCAGTAAAAGCATTGATGTTTTTCCTTTTGACCATTTGAGGACCAAATTAAAAATTGCCACTTGAATATGCTGTCAGCGAGTTCTCCCTAATTTAAGTCTTCCTTAAGAATGAATCAAGAAAGTCAAAGGCTCTTAAAATGCAAAAATCTTACACAATGTCTAAAAATAGACATCTATGAATTTAGAGATTCCAATTTATTCATTGGGAACAACATGCTTCCATAAGGGATTATTCTTCAAAACCATGTGCTCTCCCTGAGACAAAATGGAGTTAACTCTCCCAGGTCCTCTATGACCTTACCAATCCTCTATAAGTTGCCCTGACTCACAGAAAGTTTTGGGGTGAAATTCAAAGGAGTTTTTTTTTCATTTACATTCATTCTGCTTAAGTAGCTGCCTCTTCTACAATCTCAAAATAACAGCTGTAACAGAGATATCTCAAGAGCAGGATATGTCCCCGTGGCAAATGAACTAAGTGGGTATAAGTGAAAGCCTGCCAATGTTGAAAAGCATCAGTTTTCACATAGAATAGCGATAGAGATGGAGTCTGATAGGCAGATTGAAAAGTCAAGTAGATTTTTTTTTTTAGCTCTTATCCCTTTCATTGGGAGAAGAAAAAAGACAGTGCTGGCTCCTTGACAAAGGAAATGAGTCTTTTTCTACCAAGTGTTCTAGGTTATATGTATATAAACAGCTATCAGAATTTGAGTATTTTGAAGTGAAGAAAAGAAACAAGAAAATGGAGTCCTGTAAGCTAATGTTGCTATACACACATCTATGCAAAAATCTTTGTATACAGTATTTAACACCAGTAATGAGGAAGTAGAAATAGCTCTGGTCCTGGGGTCAGAGAACCTGGACTTATTTACTAATAGTATAATTTTGAGTAAATCATTTAATCTTTCTAGACCTCCATTTTGTAAAAATAAGAATATTGGATTAGTAGATTGTTAGGTCTTTTAACAGCTTTAAATATGTGATCTTATGAACCTAGTATTTTGATAAATTAACTGACACCAGTATTTTTCTAGCCTCTATTCCATAAATGCATGCTATCTAGTATTGATGAATAATAAGAATGAGAACAGAGATCTAACAAAAACTAGATCCACAGGTTCAAAAAGTCAAGAGGTATCAAAAGGCAGTGGATATCACAGTGAAGAATTTGCCAGAATTTGGGATCAGGAAGACCCAGATTCAAATCTTATTTCAGGCACTTAATTATTAGCAGTATTACCCTGAGTTATTTATTTAATATTTTTGTATCTCAGTTTCCCCACTTTTAAAATGAGACTATTGGAGGTGATGACTCCTTTGGTCCCTTCCAGTTTCAGATGCTCCAATAAAGGCCACTTTATCTTTTTTGAGGTTTGTTTTTTTCCATTTCTAAATGAGATGATTGAACTAAATTACCTCAAGGATCCCATCATCTTCATATTCTGAAATTAGTAGAGGGACTAGATGCAAAAACTAATCTAAATTATATGACAACCAAAGAAGTAGATGAACTGGAGCTGAATTCATAATGTTAGCTTCAAGATTTTTAAAAAGCAGGATAATATGTATTAAATATGTTTGATCTAGCAGAAATGTTTTAAGGCAGGGTTTTCTAATCTATTTTTTTTTTTGTATCTCATGAAGCTTTTTAATCATCTGGTAAAGCCTATGAACCCCTTTTCAGAATAATTCTTTTAAATGCATAAAATGAAATAATACATAGGACTACAGAGGAAACAAACTACATTGAAATTTAGTTATTAATTTTTTTTGAAGTTCACACATCCCAGGTTAAGAATCCCTGATCTATGGCAATAGTAATAAAATCAGTTAGAAGAGGAAATAGAGCTATTGGGGAAAAAAAAAACAGAAGTATCCTTTCTTTGTCAAATCACAGGTATAATAGCTTCTTCCCAGATCTAAAGGTTTATTAGTTATTAAAGTGGTAGTATAGAATTGTTATGGCACATATGAAAGTTTTAACACCATAAAATGTGTCTGATAAGATTATGAAATAGAAAAATATGTTCTTTTTTGGACCTGATGAGAAAAGAAAAAAAATTCCTCACAACTTTTCAATATTTTCTGTTCAATAGCAGAAAAATTAAAGTGCCACCATGGAATAATAATGGAATTCAAGTCAAATCTCCTCAGTTCAAGGCAAGATATTTGAGGAAGGACATGGGCAATTGAAAGAGAGAGGACTAGTGGTCATATTGTCTAAAAAAAACTGGGGATATTTAGCTAGAAAAAGAGAAATTTAAAAGGTTCTTTATAGGGTCTTCAAGTATCTGAAAGACCTTTATGTGGAAAACAAACTAGATTTGCCCTATATTTGTTCTAGAGAGCAGAACATAGAGCAATGAATGAACAATAGAAGCAGAAAAAGCATTTGATAAAATCCAACACCCATTCCTATTAAAAACTCTAGAGAGTATAAGAATAAATTGACTTTTCCTTAAAATGATCAGTAGCATCTATTTAAAACCATCAGCAAGCATCATATGTAATAGAGACAAACTAGAACCATTCCCATTAAGATCAGGAGTGAAACAAGGTTGCCCACTATCACCATTACTATTCAGTATTGTATTAGAAATGCTAGCTTTGGCAATAAGAGAAGAAAAAGAGATTAAAAGGAATTAGAATAGGTCATGACGAAACCAAATTATTACTCTTTGCAGATGATATGATGGTATACTTAGAGAACCCTAGAGAATCAAACTACTAAAACAATTCACAACTTTAGCAAAGTTACAGGATACAAAATAAATCCATATAAATCATCAGCATTTTTATATATTACCAATGAAGTCCAGCAGCAAGAGACACAAAAAGAAATTCCATTCAAAATAACTATTAGTATTATAAAATATTTGGGAATCTATCTGTCAAGGAAAAATCAGGAACTCTATGAACACATCTACAAAGCATTTTCCACACAAATAAAGTCAGATCTAATCAGTTGGAAAAATATCAAGCACTCATGGGTAAGCAGAGCAAATATTAAAAAAAGGGCAACACTACTTAAATTAATCTATTTATTTAGTGCCATACTGATCAAACACCCAAGAAATTATTTTACAGACCTAGAAAAAAATAGCAATAAAGTTCATCTGGAAGAACAAAAAGTCAACAATTTCAAGGGAATTAATGGAAAAAAATGTAATGAAGGTGGCCTAGCTGTAGCAGACCTAAAACTATATTATAAGGCAATGGTCATCAAAACCATTTGGTACTGGCTAAGAAATAGAGTAGTCAATCAGTGGAATAGGTTAGGTTCCCAAGACAAAATAGTCAATACCTATAGCAATCTAGTGTTTGACAATCCCAAAGACCCCAGATTTTGGGATAAGAATTCCCTCTTTGACAAAAACTGCTGGGAAAATTGGAAACTAGTATGGAAGAAACTAGGCATTGACCTAACGCCACATACAAAGATAAAGTCAAAATGGGATCATGATTTAGACATAAAGAGTGATATTATAAGCAAATTAGAAGAATATAGGATAGTTTACCTCTCAGATCTGTGAGATCAGAAATAAGAGGGATGGATTCATGCTTTATATAAGGAAAATCTTTCCAATCACTACACTTGTCCAAAAGTAGAATCATCCTGTCAATGGAAGTAAGTGAGTTCCACTTCACAGGAAGTCTTCAAGCTAGATTATCAATTGTTACTAGGAATATAGGATGGATTTGTGGTCAGACATAAATTTCTCTAAGTGATTTCAGAAGTCCCAATCTAACACAAAATCTGAGATTCTATGGTTCTATAGAAACAATCTCCATGTACCCTATTTCCCTCCTTTACACATATTAGGTCCTAAGTATAGCTGCTTTACAGACCAAGAGCCAGTGCTTTACTAAGTTCTTAAAAGTAAACCAGTATATTAGTGCATAAAATCATATTTATGGAGTATGTTATGGTTTCAAAACCCTTTCTTACACATTATTGCATATGAGCCTCACCATCACTGTGGAGAAAGTGATGCATTATTACATCCATTTAACAGATAAGGAAACTAAGTATAACAGCTAATTTCCTCAATCATAGAACAATAAGGGGCAGTTAGACCTCAAACCAATACAAATTAATTGTCTAAGTTAGTGTCAAATTTAGCTGCCTCTTTGAGGATGAGCTATGGAAACTGCCTCCTTAGCACAAACCTTAATTCAAGTATCCCTCCTAAATATCTATCAAGCAATGGACAAGATGGGACCAGTTGGGAAGATTCCATGAATTTATATATACTGGGTACCTGCTCAATAACTGATATACAGCATTGAAGTCCTATTCTCCAATTTCATCCCTGGCTCAAACCCAGGTCAGAATCATTCAGATGAGCACCACAGCTTTCACTCTTGGGATATGTCATATGAAATGCCTTTTCTCCTGCCACAGAATTATTTGCAATTGCATTCCAAGATCCTACTTCTCCATGAGGTAGACTTACTGATGAAGATTTAAAATAATTAGCTTCTAACAGTCACCTCTTCATAAAAGTTATCCAGATTATCCAAAGCCAAAAAGACTGCCAAAATTGGATGATATTTGTAATCTACAAGACCACTCTGGCATGTGTGTGACTAGTGGGACTTATTTAGTCATTTCATTTGTGTCTCTTCTTGAGACATTTAGGGTTTTCTTAGCAAAGATACTGAAATGGTTTGCCATTTCTTTCTCCATTTCATTTTGCAGATGAGAAAATTGAAGCAAATAAGATTAAGTGACTTGCTGGGGGTCGCACAGTAAGACCAGATTTAAATTCAAGAAGACTTCCAGACTTCAAACCTGGCACTCTATCCACTGTGCCACCTAGCTTGCCCACTATTGGAGATTAAAGGGTTAAATCCTCCCCTCCCTCTCACCTCTATTATTCAATAAAACAATATACAACTTGAATCCTGTGAAATCTCACTTCACTCCTACATTGCCCACAATCCATGTTTCATTCCTCTCCTGGTTAAATTCCAAACTACTTCTACATTGCCCTCCTATTTTTGTCTATTCTCTCTCTATATTCTACCTTCAGCAGCTTTTTCGCTTCCTTTTATTTGTTGCCTTCCTTGATGAGAATTTCAAGCTTCATGAGGGCAGAGATTGTCTTTCTGTTTACTTATATTTGTATTCCCAGTCTTAATACAATTTTTCATACATAGTAAACACTTAATAAATGCTTGTTGACTCACTGACAAGAGTACATTGTAAAAACAGAACACTGACTTAGTACACTGATAATTTAAGTGCCTTGCTTGTGGTCACACAGAGAGACACTTTCTTTCTCAACAGCTCTTTTTTCCCTAAGCTAAAATCTGCCTTCTTGTAGATTATACCCATTACTTTTAGTTCTGATCTTGATAGCAAAAAAGAATCAAAAAAATTTCCAAGTCCACTATTTCTGAGGTTTCAAGGATAGTAATTGAGATACCTAGTTTAGATAGTACAGTGAGGAGAGAACTGGTCTTAAAAATCAGAAAAACCTCAGTTCAAATCCTGCATAAGATATTATTTGCTAGCTCTATGTGTGGTAAATCATTTAATCTTTTTCATTTTCCATTTCCGCATCTGTAAAACAAAGAATAATACCCTTTACACCCAGGTTATGAAGATTCAATGAAATAACATGTAAAGTGTTTTGCAAACCTTCAAGTGCCATGTATTACAATCATGTCTCCACCATATATATTTTTCCCATTCAATATCTTTTGGAGATAGGAGGGAAAGATATTTAGAACAGGCATAACAATTACAAGATTGCTCTTGTACTTACTCACCTCATCCATCTGTCTGAGGGAAGCTCCTGAATGCCTTGGGAAGAATCTTTTTTTTTTTTTTTTTTTCTCCACCATATAGGGAGTTTTGCAAAGACTCATGTGTGGCTCCTCAACTTCCACAACCTCAAGGCAGCAAAGGCTCTGGAGATAGTAGAAAGGTCAGTAGTCAGCAGCCAGAACCTAGTGCATGGTCTCATTTCTGGCTCGCAAAGAGTGCAGGGGACGTTCTAGGACCTAAGCCTAGTTTGGTCCAGTCCAGCCCATTGCTCAAGCACCAAGTTGGCTGGGAGAGGGGGAAAGAGAGTATAAGTTGGGGAGTTGGGAAGGAGGACAATGGGACGGAGGCAAATTAAACTCAATAAGACCCAACTCCTCCTCCTGATATTGCATATATATGCAATATATATATGTGTGTATATATATATACATATATGTATATATGTATATATATATAAAATCATCCCCATATCCTTTACAAATGAGTTAACATTTGTTTGGTCAGGCAAGTACTTCATAATTATTTTGTTTCATTCTTCACATTTCATTTTTACCTTTATTTTGTGTGTCTAAGATTATCAAAAATCCTACAAAGCCTGGCCCTCTGAAACATCAGCCCAGGATAGGTCAGGACTGTTCTCCATCCAGCAGCTATAATAAATTCCAGTTCCAATTCTGTTACTAACTAAATGATCTTAAGGAAGTCATTTTTTTTCTGGACTTTAATTTCCTTCTCTGTAAAAATAAATAAATAAATAAAAGAACTTGGACAATTAATTAGCAAGCCTTTATTACTATGTCAGGCACCATGTTAACTGCTGAATATGAAAAGGAAAAAATGTAACTCTTGCCTTCAGAGAGCTTACATTCTAATGAGAAAGAAATACATAAATAATTGTATGTTAGATGTTTACAAAATAAATATAAAGTAACCTTAAAGGAAAAGGTACTAGCCACTGGTTCCCACAGGAAATGGGATTTGACTTGAATCTTAAAGGAATCTAGGGACACTATCATTTCCATGACCACTTAGCTCTGAAATAGATTCTACAGTAACTACTAAATTTCCATAATATTGTATATTTAGAGTTGTAAAAGATCTTAGAAGTCATCTATTAAAAAAAATTCTCATTTACAGGTAAGGAAATACATTTTGTGATTTGTCCAAAGTAAGAAATCCAAAATTTGAATCTAGGTCTTCTGAATTCAAAGTCTTTCCACTATATCATATTTTGAACTATGTGTAAGAAACAATTTTATTAAACAGATAAGTAATCTGCCTCAAGTGTGGAAAATATTCTCCAGGGATGATTATGTTTTTAAAAAACATTCCATCAACCTAAATGTAGTAAATTTTTAAGATATTTGGGGCACTATGGAGGAGAGAGAGAAATCTAAGATATTTCATGTCACAGGCTTAACATTGAGCCAGTTTAGAATTACCAAAGATACACACACATACATCCAGAGTGTGTTTTCTCTCAGAAGAGGACACATAAATGAAACATTCAGGGAAATAAAGAGAGTAAAAGAAAAATTTCAAAGTCCCACTACAAAAGGCTTGAAGCCCAAGATAATCGCATTGTTCTAAGTCCTCAATGGCAGCTCAGCAGGACATACAAAAGGACTCAATGGGACACTTGACATTGCATATCACCAACCAGCAAGTCATCAATCTGAGCATGTGTACAAGGGGTGTCTGAGCTTCAGGAAGAGCTGTCAGCTGGTTTTCCCAGGGCTTCCCAGCTCTAGAGAGGAGGCAGCAAGTATTCCTTTTCTTCATCCTTTGATTACCCCACAAGCCTAGAGTGCATCCTTCCCTGATGCTGCCACTCTGCCTTGGGCAAACTGTCTGTCAGCTTCTCTAATTGCAGCATTAGCCAGCAAGCTTTGAAGTCCACATTTTGGATCCCTTAGGCCTGGAAGACAGTCATCAAAGACTTCTGGCCAGCTGCCTCAATTAATTGAAGCCCCAATTATCTGAAGGTCTGATCAGAGTATTTGAATGCACACTCCACCAAAATGTACTACAAAAAGTATACATTTATGGTTCATTTGGGTAGCTCAAAGCCCAGCACAAGCCTTTGAGGCAGGTAAAGACTTGTAATCCTGCTATCGGTCACTACTGAAACTCAAATACCATTGGGACAGAACATGGGACATACTGACAATTAAAGTCACATTAAAATAGCAGAAGTAAAAAAGTGATGTATAAAAGACAGTATAGTATGATTAAAAAAAAAATTGGATTTAGATTAGAAGGACCTACCCCTATAACTCACTCTCTGTGTGACCTTGGGCAAATGACTTTGCTGCTGATCCATAAAATGAAAAGGTTGGATTGAATAGGCACTAAAGATCTAGTATCCTAAGATTCCATGATATTGTTGAAACATATTTGGGATATAATAATGGCAACTGTGGTTTGACCAGGGTCAATATAATTTCCCCCTACTAATTCTTAGGGGTTCAGTCTTCTATTATACATGGAAGAGAGATGTCTTAAAGCTCTTAGAAACGTACTTAGGGTAATGAAATGAAGTCTCAGAATAATAACTTAATTAGAAATTCATCCTGGGAGATATCTGAATGTAGTGACCATCACAGACGGTCAGTCCTTAGTAAAAGACTGATCCTGTCTGACACAAGTGGTTTAACATTTTAAAAGTTATATGTGGTAATGAGTGATGCTATAAGTAAATCAGAAGAACAAAGGATAGTCTAACTCTCAGATTTGTGGAGAAGGAAGGAATTTGTGTCCAAAGAAGAACTAGAATACATTATGAAATGCAAAATGAATAATTTTGTTTATATTAAATAAAAAATATTTTATATAAACAAAACCAATGCAAACAAGATTAGATAGTAAACTGGGGGAAAAATTTTACATCCAAGAGTTCTAATAAAGGCCTCATTTCTAAAATATATAGAGAAGAATATTGACTCAAATTTATAAGAATACATGCTACTCTCCAATTGATAAATGGCCAAAGGATAAGAACAGACAATTTTCAGATGTAGAAATTAAAACCATTTCTAGACATATGAAAAAATACTCTAAATCACTATTGATCAGAGAAATGCAAATTAAGACAACTCTGAGGTACCACTATATACCTTTCAGATTGGCTAAGATGGCACAAAAAGATAATGATGAATGTGGGAGGGGAAGTGAGAAAACTAGGACATTAACACTTTGTTGGGGAAGTTGTGAACTGATCTAACCATTCTGGAGAACAATATGGAACTATGCCCAAAGGGCTATCAAACTATTCATATCCTTTGATCCAGCAGTGTCTCTACTGGGTTTATATCCCAAAGAGATCTTAAAGGAAGGAAAGGGTCCCATATGTGCAAGAATGTTTGTGGCAGCCCTTTTTGTAGTGGCTAGAAACTGGAAACTGAATGGATGCCCATCATTTGGAGAATGGCTGAATAAATTATGGTATATGAATGTTATGGAATATTATTGTTCTGTAAGAAATAATCAGCAGGATGATTTCAGAGAGGCCTGGAGAGACCTACAAGAACTGATAATAAGTGAAGTGACTAGAACCAAGAGAACATTGTACATAGCAACAAGAAGATTATACAATGATCAGTTCTGATGGATGTGGCTCTTTTCAATAGCGAGGTCATTCAGGCCAGTTCCAATGGTCTTACAATGGAGAGAACCATCTGCACCCAGAGAGAGGACTGTGGGACTGATTGTGTATTACAACATAGTATTTTCACTTTTTTGTTGTTGTTTGCTTGCATTTTGTTTTCTTTTTTGATGTGATTATTCTTGTGCAGCATGATAATTGTGGAAATATATACAGAAGAATTACACATGTTTAACATATATTGTTACTTGCCATCTAGGGGAGGGAATGGGGGGAAGGGAGAGAGAAAAAAATCTGTAATACAAGGTTTTGCAAGGGTGAATTCGAAAACTATGTATATGTTTTGAAAACAAAAAGGGTTTTAAAAAAATAAATAAATAAATATTTGTAAAAGTTATATTGCATACATGTATATCTGCACATATACATGTATATATACACACATATATAACTTTGTTAAAATGTATTTATTTGCAAAAGATACTTTTTTTAAAAAAAAAACGCATAACTATAAACATGTCACCGATTATCTTGAAAGTATCCATCATAGTAAGAGCTTTTTTTAAACTCTTGGTAAAGTCAGAATTTAATACTACCACAATTACTTAAAAGTCCATTTGAATTCTTATAACATTTTGAATGAACCTTATGTTACTACCTTCTTCAGAATACCATAAAAATTTCTAAAAAGAAAATTATGTTAGAGATTTCTGGAGTAGGATTATAGCCCAAACATGGTCTTACTTTACTCAAAACCTACCAAAGGAAGCAAAAAGTAGATGCCATACAATGCTATCTTCCTACTCATTGGCACACAGAGGAAGACATCTATGAAAGAGAAATTTCATAAAAAATGCAGACAATACAGTCATCCTCACTTTGTACAAAATTAGTAATAAATCTTTCTAACATAAGATCACAATCAGCCTAATTATCCATTGATAAGTCAGTTCAGTTCAAGTATCCACACAGGAAAAACTCTGTTCTGATCACTTAGACAAAGATAAAAATGACATTGTTCCTGAACTCAAAGAGATTACATAAAATGATGGAAGAAATAATAGTTATACAAGTTAGTATAATGTATAATGGAATTTGATGACATTGAAAGAAAGATTTCTCAGAAAATGCTATAGACAATTTTGAAAGAAGAGAGAATACTTTCAGCTGAAGAAGAAAAAGGAAGATTTCATGAAAGAGGTCTTAGATAAATGATCTTTTAGATAAGAAGAAATTCACAGGCAAAAATGAATTCAGTCTGTAAATGAATTACAGTTGTTCAATTGCCCAAAGACTAAGACCAGTAAATAAAGTTCAGGGATTAACTAGAAGTCACATTTAGTGAGGACATAACATAAAAGGAAGATAATATGGAATTAATCTGGAAAGTTTGGTTAGAAGCACATTCTAGAAGCCCCTAAATGCAAAGAAGTGAAGATTATTGAACAAGGGAATGACATGGTAGGAATTGTGCCCAAAGACAATTTGGCTATAACTTGGAAGATGAAATGAAAGAGGCAGGGAGGGACACTGGAAACAAGAACACCAGTAAAAAGATAATAAAATAATATAAGCAACAATGGCAGAAAAACCAGGAGGGTGCTGTTAGAAAAATCAAGGATTGAAAGTCATATAAAGATGGGATGGTCTACAGTGGTGAAAACTGTAAAAAGGTCAAAAACTGGAAAAAAATTCTAGCATATTTCAGAAATGAAAGGTAATTGGTGACTTTTTTAAGAGAGCAATTTTAGTAGAATGATGAGTCAGAAGCCAAACTGCAAAGTGCAGAAGAATGAATAGGTAGAGGTAGTAGAGGCAATAAATACTCTTTCTGGAATATTAGCACTTAAAGAAGAAAAACACAATAATTTTTATCAAATGCTAAAACACCAGTAAAATTTTAAGTATTACAAAAGTATGAAAAAATTTTAGACAGTAGGGAGAGAGTAAAGATCAGAGAGTAAGTAAATGAGTGATAGAACAAACTTCAAAAGGAAACTGGAGACATAGGATCAAAAAGCCACATGTAATTGCTTTGCTTGGCAATGAGAACAGCCACTTTATTCTCTGAGACTATAGGAAATAAGAAAAGAATAAAGAATTGGGGCTTGTTTGTGGCATAGAGGAAGAGAAATGAGCTCAGATAGGGCAGATTAGATCGAGGAGGCAAGGGAATCATTCAGTCTTCTCAGAAAGCAAGAGATGGTGTCAGTTACTGAGAGGAAGAGAAATAGGATATATCTGTGAAGCTGAAGTGGGGAAAGAGGAAAGAATGAACTGTTACTGAGAGAAATAAAGAAAAGCAGAAGAAGAACAATTTATATAACAAGATTGTAAAAAAAAATTATTTTAAAAGACTTAAGGATTCTGATCAATGCAATGACTCAGTTTCAGGCAGCCAATGATGAAGCTTGCTAGTCACCTACTGAAAGTGTAATGATTCAAGATGCATAAGGAGACATATTTCAGTCATGGTTAATGTGGAAATTTGTTTTACTTGACTATGCATATTTTTATAAAAAGTTTTGTTTTTCTTTTATTTGGGGAGGGAATGAGAGGAAAGAAAATAATTTTTAATTAAAAATAATTTTAAAGGAAAGAAGATTCTAAGCAGCTGCTATGGAAAATGTAATAGTAAATCAGTCATTGATGAATCTGAGGATTTTCATGCAATATTTTATAAATTTTATAGCACTATGTAAATACTAATTATTTTTAGAGGTATATGGATGGACCAGAGTACTGGACTTGGAGTTAGAAAGAACATTAGTTACTTCAGGCAAATTTCAGACACTTACTAGCTATGTAGCCTAATTACATAACCTATGTGACCTTAGGCAAGCATTTAAACTCTGTCTCAGCTTCCTCATCTGTAAAATATGAAAAATAATAACACCTACCTCCCAGGGTTGTTGTGGGGATATAGTGAGATAATATTCATACAGTATTTTGTACAGCTTAAAGAACTATATAAATGGGGCAGCTAGGTGGTACAGTAGATAGAGCACCAGCCCTGAAGTCAGGAGGATCTGAGTTCAAATCTGACCTCGGACACCTGACCCTTCCTAGCTGTGTGACCCTGGGCAAGTCACTTAACCCCAAGTGCCTCAGCAAAAAAAAAAAAAAAAAAAAGAACTATATAAATACTAGCTATTATTCATTTGAATTGGTTCCATTCTAAGTGATTTGTGACTTCCTCTTAGATTATTTATTGACTCTAGTTGGAAACAATAAGTAAATGTTAAGTAGCAAAGATTATTTCTCTTGTCCTGGCTCTAACTAATGAGTTGGGATGGAAAGTGAGAAAGGAAGTAGAGGAAGGAGTTGTGGAATTAGGGAGAGGTTAAAAAGTGTGAATAACTATTAAAGGTGGTTTTAAAGGGATGGGAGAAAGACAAGATTAAGTTAGTACTAGAAGATAAACAACTTAACAGAGATTCAAAGATGAATGCAAGTATTATTAGTAGGCTTTTGAGAGAACAAAGTAGATACCATCAGCAGAACAGGATAGAAACTGGGGAGGGGTAAGACTAATAGGATAAGAATTAGAGGAGGGATATGTAAGAAGAAAAGATTCTTGCCTAGAGAGACAGCAGTTCTGAACCATAGGGATTAGAGGATCTGGAGGAAGGGACTTTGTTTATCATAGAGAAGGAAGAATACCAAGTGTGGATAAACTTGGAAACTAAATTAACCCCAAAGTTCTAAATAGAATGCTGATGTGGGGTAGGTTCTGCTGATAGTGTCTCCAAGAAGGAATCCTTTTATTCGATTATACTGGGAAGAAGAAGGCTGAGATGATGATCATATTACTCTTTTGTTCTCATTAAATATCTTAATGCCCTGGAAAGTAGCCCAAAGAATATAGAATCATAGATAGGAAATCTTACACTTGGGGTTGGGGGGGGAGGTGGAAAAGGGCAGGGGTCCATCTGCCTTAGTTGCAGTTGAACCAAAAGAGGGGGATCCTCCACAATGGGCATAAGTAATGGGCTGAAGTAGCATACCTCAGAGAAGTCCATTGCTATGCTAAACAGTATTTTACTCTTCCTTGCTGCTCTCAAGTATATATTAAGCTTCTGATATCACTGGATTATGATATCATCAACCAAAATGGGCATAGAAGCAGGGTTAGCAGCACATAGGGGCACTATTTTCAACAATAAATAAGTCACTAAACTTCAAAGTTTTTTTTTTTTATTAATTCTCAGATCGAAAGAATCTAGAATAATAACTAAATATTTTGGGAATTCATTTTCATCCTTTTCTTTTAGATTCCCAGGGAGATGTCTGGCTCTATACTCTTCCCTTTCAGGCCACATCTGCAATATTGTGTTCACCACACATTAGGAGGGACGGACATTGGCAAGCTGGGAATGGCTATCAGGATGATGAAGGGACTCAAAATCAAATTGTTAATACTGTGGGAGAGACAACACAGCTGATACACAGAGGCAGGAAGGGAGCCAGTGCGGTTATTGTGCTAGGAAAGTGCAATAGTATTTCTTCACGGGGCCAAGACACATAAGATATATATATATATATAGCCAACATATCAGGAGTATTAATATTGTTCTTTAGATCATTCATAATGATGTTGTGGCAATAGAAGATAAAGAGAGACAGGGAAATAGGTGGGACCTTCATGACAGAGAAACAACAAGGTGTTTACCATATGAGCAATTTTCCAAGTGTTGCTCTGCTGGGAATACCACTCCCCTCCAGAAAGAGAAATCCAGAAGACATATCTATCTGCATTCCCTTTGTGTGTCTGCTTTGCCTATAGCAACATTTGCAGACTACCAGTGGTTTTGGCATAGCATATCTAACATTAATAGGAAGCTCAGTCTGACCGCCTGAGTTACCATTTCTGTGCCACCCAGGATGTACAAGAGTCAGCTTAAATTTCAAAAGCTGATTCCTAAATTTTCAGATTCAGACCCTGGGAAAGTCATTTAATCCTGTTTGCCTCAGCTTCCTCATGTGTAAAATGATCTGGAGAAGGAAATGATAAACCACTCCAGAATCTCTGCCAAGAAAACTCCAAAGGGGGTCACAAAAAGTTGGGCACATTGAAGAAAAGAGATTGGCAGTCAGTGTGATACTGTGGAAAGAAAATGGGAGTGGGCAAATCTTTAGTCCCCAATCCACTATTGATTAACTGTTTGACTTGAAGCAAATTCACTTAATTTTTCAAACCCTCTATTTCTTCATCTGAAGAAACATAATTATTCCTACCCTGTTTCACAAGATCATAGCAAGGATCATCTGAGACAATGTAAATGAAAATTCTTCGAATGAATATCAGCAAGCATTTATTAACTGCCTTTGAAAAATCAATAATAGCAATCATTGGCATTTGACATTTGTTTAACCCTTTAAAATATGGAAAACATTTCAGAATTTCTTAATAATCCTGTGAAACAAATATTATTACAATAGTTATTTTACAGATGAGGAAACTGAAATTCAATTGAATAATTGTTGATAAGTTAATAAGTGTAATAGGTAGGATTTATACCCGAATCTTAAGTCCAGCACTCTATTTTAGCAGAGTGTTCAGTGCACAGTAGGCAAACTGATTGTTAATAGATGGCTTTTTTTAAAAAAAAATCTTTATTATTTAATCAAGAATGAGAAGAGAATGTAATTAAGGAGTCAACTATTCATTACTTTGAAACATACAGCTCCTAGGTTACAGAGACTTAAACTATGGTGGTTATTCCACAAAATATTCTTTTTTAAAATGGTACTAGTCATTGGCCCTGAATAGAAATAGCCGAGGTGTAAAGTGTTTTTCCTCAGTCAGTAGAGCAAAAAAGGCTAATCTGAGAGTTGGTAAATGTTTGGTTTAGGCTTGACTCTGCCATTGCTTCAAGGCCTCAGACAAGTGAATCTTTCTAAGCTTCTCTTTTCTCATTTCTTCAGTGAAAGGAATCAACCAAATAAGGTCTTTTATAAATTTAATATTCTGTGATTCTGATCTTCATGGAGGAAAAAAAATTATATGGGTCCTATCTAGTTGAGCAACCATGGCAATACATTTAAAAACTCCAGTCTCCACACATGTTACTCTCGCTGAGGGGTAGGGATTTGCTTGTGGAAGAATAAATATAAATAATTAAAAACCTGCAGAGAGCAAAGTCTTATTTATAGGGCTTCATCGTCATTCTAGCACCTGGTGGGTGAATGATAAAATTACATGAGTTTATTAAAAATACAAAATTGGATAGTTCCAGCCCTATTCCATCCAATGTAATGAGAACAGCTCACTGTTACATACAAACAAGGACTGTCAGTATTTAAAGACTAATTATGGTGAGGGCTAACTAACATCAGGCAGATTGAGTGTGCGGCTACATCTGCTCCCCATTGCGCACAGGGTTTCCTGGACATCACCCCATCTCTGGAGTTCAGATGTTCACACTATGAAATGTTTCCAAACCCAACCTCAGCCCTTGGTTGAATGTTCTGCTTTATCATTCTGTCTTTATTTATGATTCCCCACATTTCTTAAGATAAAAGCTTGCACTGCAAAAGCGGTCTAAAGCATACCCCCCACATACAAACCGATCTCCAGATTACCAGTGAAATTGCTGCCTTTGTATACTCATGGACTGACGTGATAACTGAAAATAACTTCCATTAGCACTATAAAAACTCCAGCTGGTACCAAATGAATTTCATTTGATACCAGCAGAGAAAAATATTGGCTACTGAGATATTCTTTGTTCATGGATATTTACAGTTAGCTAGAATCCATGTACCATTCAGACAGCCAGAAGGCTCCAGATGTTTTCCTTTACTCTAGGACTTTTTATAGAAGGTCTTCCTTCCAAATCCTGGCTTGCCTTTATCTATTAAAAGATAAGCTATGGTCTCATAGTCTCTGTTCCACCTCTACATGCTGAAGTCACAAGGAATGAAATTCTTCATGGTGAATATGTAAGCCATTCTTTCTGAGGTACAGAGGACCCTGATTCCTACCCACTCCACTTCTCTCCCATTTGTGTAAATTTTGGAAACAGAATTAGAATAGACAATAGTCCCTGCTTCCCAATAAAAAACTTCAGATGAAGCAACAATTATAAATTCCCCAATCTCCCAGTGCTCTGGCCAGGTTACTATGACAAGACGAATGAAGGGATGGTGAATAGATGGATGGATGGATGCATTGATGGAACAAATCATCTTTAAATATATCATATTGGAGGCTGGGGTTAGCTAAGGATCATTTTGAGTGTCTAGTCATTTGAAAGTTAGAGAAATTATAAAAATTGGGCATATAATATTCAAATCTTGGAAAACTAATATTGAGTCAATATATGTTTAAAGAATCACAGTTAAATTATATAATTTTTTCATCCATATAAAAATAGATTCAATTTACAATAGAAGCTAGTAGAAATATTGGCCTTCAGTATTTAAGGAGTTAGACAGATGGAGTATGCCATATGTATTATATTTCTACCTTTAATTTCTAATGAATTTTTAATATCTCAAAAATTATTGCTCTTTTGCTCTGTCTCCTTTAATACTTTTGAACTTTGTGCTCAATAAATTTATAAGAATATTAAAAAGGTCATAGAACTGTGACTCAATCTTTTTTGTGTCATGGACCCTTTGGCAGTCTGGTGAAACCTATAAATCTCTTCTCACAATAATGTTATTAAATGTATAAAATAAAATACATTATATTACAAAGGAAACCAATTATATTGAAATAGGGTTTGCAAAATATTAAAAAGCCAAGTTACATAACCAAGGTTAAGAACACCTGCAATAGAGTATCAGATTCTACTGTACATCCAGTGCATCTCTTGATGCTTCATAGCACGCTCTCTCTCTGTCTCTCTCTGTCTCTGTCTCTGTCTGTCTCTCTGTCTCTCTCTCTCTGTCTTTCTCTCTGTCTCTTTCTCTCTCTGTCTTTCTGTCTATCTTTCTCTCTTTCTCTCTGTCTCTGTCTGTCTTTGTTTCTTTCTGTGTCTCGCTGAGAATTTCTATGGGCCACTATTTCTTTCTCTATTTCTCTCCATCTCTATAACTCTCTCTACATCTGTCTGTATCGCCTTCTCTGTCTGTCTCTGTCTGTCTGTCTGTCTGTCTCTCTCTCTTTCTCTCTTTCTTTCTTTCCCTAGGGAGGTTTGGGATTTATTGATTGATTTCTATCAATCAATAAATAAGTAACTACTATGTGGCAGGCACTATGCTAGGTGCTGGGATAGAAACGTAGAGAATGCAATAATCCTTATTCTTAAGGAATTTACATTCTAGTGGGGAATACATCAAGAATGTGTGTGTGTGTGCATATATGTATACACATACACATACATACATATACAGGTAGAGAATATGTATAATATATACATGTGTTTAATATTGTTATATATTTATTTCCCTTTACATATATAAGTATATAGATAGCATTAATACCTTTAAATTGAACTAAGACTTTGGGATGCCTTCTATAGGGAGAAAAATGAAAAATTTCAGGTTATTTTTAGAAGAGAAGACAATAACCAAATCAAGAAAGGCTTCATGTAGAAAGTAAGGATTGAATTGTATCCTGAAAAAACAAATATTCTATGAGGCAAAAATCAAATGGTAGTGAGAACATTCCAGGCATGAGGGGATCATCAATATCAAACGGATAGATAGAGGGAATACAATAGTCTAGTGTGTGAAGGACAGAGAGATCAGTTTAACTAGATCAAAGAATGCAAAAGAGGAGTAATGTCCAATAAGAACAGAAAGATAATTCAAGACCATGTTGTGAATAGCTTTAAAAACTAAATAGGGGTGTTTTTATTTTATCCTACATTCAATGGGTAGTCACTGAAATTGACTGAGTAGGGTTAATAATAAAGGAAAATATTCTGGTCAATAGTATCTAGGATGGACTGTAATGCTGCAAACTGTTGGTTTTGGTTTGTTTGTACTCAGTCCTGCTTGCCCCATGCCCCCAATTACCCAAGCATTTCATTTAAGCAAAATGACCATCCTTGTGCTCTGTGGTCAGAGCACCCAGTTCTGTATACCTGTTCTCAGAACTTCCCTGTTCTCGATAAGGCTACAATTGCTGATTTCTGCTTCTGTATCTTCATGCTTATGCAGTTAACAACCTTCTATCTTGTGGTTTTAGCCTTTATAAACCCTTGCCTCCCACTATTCGGGGCTGGTTGATTTGGGTCTTACTACACCCCTTGCAGCCGCTGGCAAATAAACTCCACTTGAAATTTTACTAAATCTCACTGGCTGTTTTTCTCAGTACAACAATTCATGCAAAACCTTTTTAATTTAATGTAATCAAAATTGTCTATTTTGCCTTTCATAAAGTTCTCTAATTCTTCTTTGGTCATAAGTTCCTCCCTTCTCCAAAGATTTGATAGGTAAATTATCCCTTGTTCTCCTAATTTACTTATGGTATCATCCTTTTTGCCCAAAACATGTGCCCATTTTGACCTTATTTTGATATGGATTGTGAAATGTAGATCTCTGCTGAGTTTCTGACATATTTTCCAGTTTTTCCTAAAATTTTTGTCAAATAATGAGTTCTTATTTCAGAAGCTGGAATTGGGGGTTTATCAAATACTATATTCCTATAGGCCATAATTATTGTGTCTTGTGTATCTAATATATTCCACTCATATACTACTCTATTTCTTGGCCAATACCAAATGGTTTTGATGACTGCTGCTTTATAATATAGGGTTTTTTTGTTTTGTTTTGTTATTGGTTTTTTTGTTTTTTTGCTGAGGCAATTGGGGTTGTGACTTGCCTAAGGTCACACACCTAAGAAGAATTAAGTGTCTGAGACCAGATTTGAACTCAGGTCCTCCTGAATTCAGGGCTGGTACTCTATCCACTACACCACCTAGCTGCCCCTATAATATAGTTTTAGGTTTGATACTGCTAAACCACCATCCTTTGTATTTTTTCTTGATTTCCTTGATATTCTTGTCCTTTTGTTCTAGATGAATTTTGTTATTTTTTCTAGTTCTATAAAATAATATTTTAACAGTTTGATTGGTATAGCACTGAACAAGTAGAGCAATTTAGGTAGAATTGTCGTTTTTATTATATTAGCTCTTTAATAGGAATGGGTGCTGTATTTTGCATCTATTGAGACTATCACATGATTTCTGTTGATTTTATTATTGATATGGTCAATTTTGGTAATAATTTTCTTGATATTGAACCAGCCCTGCATTTCTGGTATAAATCGCACTTGGTTATAGTGTATTATCCTACTGATAAGTTGTTGTAATCTCTTAGCTAATGTTTTATTTAAATTTTTTGCATGAATATTCATTAAAGAGATTGGTCTATAATTTTCTTTCTCTGTTTTGGTTCTTCCTGATTTAGGTATCAGTGCTATATTTGTGTCAGAGAAGGAATTTGGCAGCACTCCTCCTTTATCTATTTTTCCAAATAATTTACATAGTATTAGAATTAATTGTTCTTTAAATGTTTTGGCAGAATTCACTTGTGAATCTATCTGGCCCTGGAGAATTTTTCTTACAGAGTTCATTAATGACTTGCTCAATTTCTTTTTCTAAAATGGGACTTTTAACATGGGTATTTTATTTCCTCTTCTATTAATCTGGGCAATTTATATTTTTGTAAATATTCATCCATTTCTATTGGATTGTCAGACTTGCTGCCATAGAGTTGGACAAAATAGCTCCTAATTTTTGCTTTAATTTCTTTTTCATTGGTGGTAAGTTCACTCTTTTCATTTTTAATGCTGGTGATTTGTTTTTTTTTGTTTGTTTGTTTTTTTCCTTTCCTCTTTCTGACAAAGTAACCAAAGGTTTATCTATTTTGTTACTTTTTTCATAAAACCAGCTTTAAGTTTTATTAGTTCAATAATTTTCTTAATTTCTATTTTATTAATCTCTCCTTTGAGTTTCAAAATTTCTAATTTGGTATTAATTGGGGGATTTTAATTTGTTCTTTTTCTGGCTTTTTTAGCTGCATACCTAATTCATTGATCTCTTTCTCTATTTTATTTGTATAGCTATTAAGAGATATAAAATTTCCCATAAGAACTGCTTTGGCTTCATTCCATAGGTTTTGATATGTTGTCTCATTAGTGTCATTTTCTTGGATGAAATTATGGATTATTTCTGTGATTTGTTGTTTGACCCACTTATTCTTTAGAATTAGATTATTTCATTTACCATTGGTTTTTAGTCTATTTTTCTCTGGCCTTTTATTGAGTATAATTTTTGTTGCATTATGGTCTGAAAAGGAAGCGTTTACTATTTCTATCTTTTTGCATTTGATTGTGAAGTTTTTATGCCCTAATATATTGTCAATTTTTATGTAGGTGACATGTACTGCAAAGAAAATGGTGTATTCCTTTCTGTCCCTATTAAATTTTCTCCAGAGGCCTATCATTTCTAGGTTTTCTAGGATTCTTTAACCTCCCTAGTTTCTTGTTAATTTTGTGATTACATTTTTCTGATTCTGAGAGAGTAAGATTGAGGTCCTCAACTAGAATTGTACGGGAATTTGCCTGCTCTATCACTTGGTGCATACACATGTATTATTGTTATTACTTCATTGTCTATGGTACCCTTTATCAAGATGTACTTTCTTTCCTTATATCTTTTAATAAGATCTATTTTTACTTTTGCTTTACCTAAGATCAGAATTGCTACCCCTACTTTTTTTTTTCTTTAGCTGAAGCATAATAAATTCTGTTCTAGCCTTTTACCTTTACTCTGTAAAGGTGTCTGTCACTTGTGTTTCTTGTAAACAACATATTGTAGGATTCCATTTTTTTTTTAATCCACTATGCTATTTGATTCCATTTTATGAGAGGGTTCATCCCATTCATATTTAGTTATGACTACCAGGTCTGTTCTCTCTTTCCACTCTGTCCTTAGTGCTGTGTTTTTTACCCACCCCACCCACTACCTTATCTCCTATCACCCCCCATTTCTTACTAGTGCTTTTTAACCCACCCATCCACTACCTTATCTCCTATCACTCCCCCATCTCTTACTAGTGCTTTTTTACCCACCCATCCACTACCTTATCTCCTATCACTCCCCCATTTCTTACTAGTGCTTTTTCACCCACCCATCCACTACCTTATCTCCTACCCCCCATCTCTTACTAGTGCTTTTTTACCCACCCACCCACTACCTTATCTCCCATCACCCCCTTCTCTTACTAGTGCTTTTTAACCCACCCACCCACTACCTTATCTCCTATCACCCCCCCATCTCTTACTAGTGCTTTTTCACCCACCCACTACCTTATCTCCTATTAACCCTTCCCCTCTTCTCTCACTTTTCCCCTAGGTTTTCTGCCCTCCTTTTTATCCTGCTCCTCCCTTTTTCCCTCTTTCTCCTCCTACTTCTTTACAGGGCTAGAGAAATTTCTATACCCAGCTGAATGGTTAATTTATTCCTTCTTATAGCCCAAACCCATAAGATCAAGCTTCAGACAACGCTCAAATCCTTCCCTTCTTCCCCTCCTTTGTAATAGGTCTTTCATACTTCTTCATGTGAACTAATTGTCCCATTATACCTTTCCTCTTTTTCCTGCACAGACCTTTTCCCATCCCTTAGTGTCTTTTTCTTTAATGTCATCACATCAAAGTTCATTCAAGTTCTTTTCTGTTTCTTGCTCATTTTCTTTCCTTTTTTTTTTTTGGTATTTCCTCTTCTTTACTCTTAAGGTGGAGCTCTGCTCCTGGGATATAGGGGACGCTGTCCCAAGCTTCCTGTGCAGCTCTGAACCTTGGCTTCGAGCACAGGGCCCCCTTGTGTCTGCAGGAGTAGCTTTGCCTGCTCTGCTCAGGAAGCAGCCTGGTTTCCCAGAGTTTGCCTTCTGAGCTGGGACTGGAAGCTGCCCCCCTGCTGTGCTCCTCTACTGAGACAGGACTGATCGTCTTAGTTGCTCATTTGCTGTGATTAAGACCTTCCCACCAGCTTTCCCAGTCTATCTAACCTGGGCTGAACACCCTTTTCCTCCCAATGAGAATGACCTTTCTTGAAGTTTTTCCACTCTGTCTTGAGGTGGGAAATGGTTTCATTCTGTCAGACACTGTTTAGAGGTTTGGTTCCATGTGCTTTTTGAGAGAAACTGGGAGAGCTCAAGCAGTTTCCTAATTTTAGTCAGCTATCTTGGCTCTACCCCAGGAATTCTCTAGAACATTGTTCTTTGGGAATAAAAATGGGCCAGGGACAAGCAATTGTATGTGCAGTGTCATTTCCATTTTAAGAGGAGCACCATAAAGTTTTTCTGTTGAGATTTTAAAGGTAGAATGGACTACTCACCATGCTCACTTTGGCAGTATTTGGCATAGAAACTTGTGCCTTAGTATCTCAAAGAAACATTTCCCCCTGGATAGCCATTCAACAGCTCAAACTGAGCCTGTCATCATCTTTCTCCCTAATTCTACTTATCTTCAAGTTGAGTCAATAAGCATTTATGAGGTGTCTCCTATGTGCTGGGCACTCTGCTTTGTGTTAGGTATATGCAAAAAGGTAAAAAAAAAAAAAAAAAAGTCCCTACTCTCGAGTAACTCATAATCTGATGAACTTCTGAACTCTAAGACCTCTTCTGAATTTGCCTATTTCTATAGATGCTACTGTACTCCCAATCACACAAGTTCACAATCAAAAAATCTTTTTTGTGACTCTTGCTTTTCCATTATTCTCCATATCTAATTAATTATATTTCTACCATATCTAACTCATCTTTCTCTTTTTTCTATACTTACTCCCACCTCTCCAGTTTAGGTCCTAATATTTTCTTGCCTGGACAATATAATAGCCTTCTAAATGCTTATCTCTTCTTTCTGGTTTCTCTCACTTCCTATTCATCTTCTATATAGCTGCCAAAATAATCTGGAGGCATAAACCTGATTGTGTATTTCAAGTTATGGTGATTTTATGTGGCTATATTAATGTGGCTCCAAGTGAGGGAACAATAAATATCTTGAGTGTTTCTTCACTTAATCCTCTTCCCCAAGGGAGATCTTAATTCATGCCGAGAGAAGACTTAGAAAATTGGAGCCAGAGGCTGGTCAGTCTGTGCTCATCAGAAAGATGGCTAGAATTATATGAATCTGCTCCATTAAATATTATTAATCCAGGGAATGTTTTTTTAGGTTCAAATTATGATTCCTGATTGCAATTTTTTCTCTCATCTAAGAGTCTTATTTTTTAAGCATGTTATTTTCAAAACTTAGTTTTCAATATTCACCCTTATAAAACTTTGAGTTCCAAATTTTTTTATCCCTTCTTTCCCTCCACCTCCTCCCCTAGATGACAAGTAATCCAATATGTGAAACATGTGCAATTCTCCTATACATATTTCCACAATTATCATGCTGCACAAGAAAAATCAGATCAAAAAGGAAAAAAAAATGAGAAAGAAAACAAAATGCAAGCACACAATAAAAAGAGTAAAAAAGCTATGTTGTGATCCACACTTAGTCCCCACAGTCTTCTGTCTGGGTGCATATGGCTCTCTCCATCACAAGACTATTGTAACTGGTCTGCTGATTGCAATTTCTTACTAGGAAAAGAGATGCTCAAATTTAACACCCAAAGCTTGACTTCCTTCATACCAAACTTCTTCCTCAATGAATATGCATTACAAATAACAAAAAAATCCACTTATCTAAATCAATAGCAAAACAGAAATCAGAAGATGCATACAAAATAAAATATGAGGCAATATATAATGAAGGAACTCTCCTATTGGGATCAGCTCAACAAAGAAAAGGGTTCCAGATCTTACCTGAAGGGACATTTACTGAAGGGACATATCACTGTGGATAGAAACATGATAGAGATTGCCAACTGTCTGTGTCTCTTCTTCCCAGAATCTTTCTCTATCTTCACTGACCTGAAGGAAAGTTGACATCATACATCTTCTCTCTCAACAATGGAAGCTAGAAGAGCTCAGGGTCTCTATTTTCCCACTTTCTGACCATCTGTGCTCTACCCCTCCTATATGTAAAGAACATTAATCTTCATCAAGCCAATGTATTGGCCCTTTGAGCTAGGGTCACATTAGAAAAGATTACTGCTCAGCAAACTGCAGTACCATGTCCAACCTTCACCAAAATGAGAGAGTTAATTATCACTTCTAATCTCAGAAGACTGTACTATAATATTCTATGCTCTCTTCATCACAGAAATAAAAGTGAAGTATATACTTTTGTCTCCTTAAATTTTACTTTTACTTATTCAAACAGCAAAAATACAATAGTTGGTCTTAATTAGAATGGCCCTAATCTTTGGTCTTTGTATTCCTAATCTCTGCTTTTCCAATTTTCTGTAGGAAGAAACTATCTTCTAGATTTATATAGTCACTCACCTGTGCAAAACACAAACTATTAGTAGAAGATACCATGCATACTAGTTCAAACTTTGTGCTTTTAATACTTTGCCTGTTTCTAAGTTGTTGTCTCTACTTCCTCGTTCTCAGTCTCTGCTTTGAACTTTTTTTTTTATTCTGCATTTAACAAATACTAAATAAAATCACCATTTCCATATAGATAGATAGATAGATAGATAGATAGTAGAACAGAAAATGAGATTTGAATAAGTTTTCTTTTTTGTCTTCACTAGTAGTTCTTCACATTGGTGGTCCTGTACATCAGGAGGTCTGATTGGTGGTTAGCTGCACAAATATGGAGAGCAGCCACTTAACAGGTTTTGCAAATGGTCATGATCTTTTATAAATAAATAGCTCTATAAATGAAGAGGCCTTGAACAATGAGGCTTTTTTCCATCTTAATTCAAGCACCACTTATTAAGCAACTATTATATGCAAAGTACTGACACAGGCTTGGAGAATACAAAGATGGAAAAAAAAATAATTGCAACACTTAAGATGCTTACAATCTTTTGGGCAGGGAGACATCAACATAATCATGTATAATACAACATTAGCTGCAATATGATGAAAGAAGAGATTTAGACAAAGTCCTCCAGGAATATCTGAAGAGTAAAATGAGACTTCAGAATTTGCAACAATATGGAGTAATTATTTGGCATTTAACATGTCAAGGCTGTGAATTTACTTATGAAAACCTCAATCAAGCAAAATATTCTCTTCATATAAAATATATTTGTATACATATGCATACATAACATGTATTTACTATTTAATCTACTTAACAATCAAGATAAAGTGTCACAATATTTTGTATATATAAAAATACATCATGGAATCATAGATTAGAAGCTGGAAGGGATCTCAGAGGCCATCCAGTCCAACTCTCTCCTTCCATAGATAAGAAAAATGAGTTAAGTGATTTGTTCAAGGTCACACAGCTAGTGTATATATGCTACTGATTATAAACATTTTCATTTTTACTTAAATCCTTTTTAGAGGATATGCTCTTGCAAGTACATCATCCACGTATAATGATAATTGATTGGGGCTCTAATTTGCCTCTATATGCTATGTCCACTCCTATGCACAAAATATTTCACTGGCTCCAAATTAGTTCCAGAATAATATATAAACTCCTCAACAAATACACATTTGGAATTTAAGGCTTTCCACATCATAGTTTCCTACAATCTGGTTCCAAACTCTACCAGACAACTGAAAAATTACCAACAATATTTTCACTACTTCCAATTCCAAAGGCCTTATCACCTTAATTTTCATCCTCCTTTACCTTTTCTACAGCATTTGGCACTCTCAAAAGTTCCTTTTTCTCAAAAATTACATTGTATTTATTTCTTATATTTTGTGTACCTTCATATTTTCTACCCTGGTAACATAAAAGGTTCATAAAGGTGTTTTAGGTGTCATAGGTAATGTTTTGATTTTGTTCTTACTGAATATCCTGAAGTGTTCATGTTATTCAAATTTATACATATTCCCACTCAACTGGAATATATCAATATAAATATAAAATGATCACTTTGAACTATTGTCCAAATTTGACTATATGTGACCAGTTCACACAGGAAATTCAGGATTTGATGTACCTAGTATAATACCTAGCATATAATACATGCTTTAGAAATGCTTGTTGATATATTAATAGATTGACAAGGAATTATACTATGTTGAAAAGTACTATGAATAATTAAACAATATCAATATTTAATATTGTAGTGAATGACATAGCATCTCAGTAATCAAAAGAAAATTAGCAGTAAAATCTAGCTACTAAGATAATGATTTCTGTATCCTTAATGTTAAGAGATGGCTTTCAGATTTATATAAATCTAATCAAAACAAATAAAAATATTTTAAACATTTGAACAGTTAAAGAAAATTAGATATAATAACCTTTGGTTATTATTGAATGAGAAACTTACGGAATATATCTATTTTAAATATTGCATGGTACCTAAAAGTAGAAGCCATGGAAATCAAAAAAGACAAACAGAATTAAAAACAAAAAGCATAAAGAATTATGAATAAAAGTGTTATTTAAAAAAACTAAAAAACTGACAACTAACAAAAAACAATTTGATACAAAAAGAAAAAGAATAAAATCAGGTTAACAATGTGAAAAAATTCTCAGAGAACAAAGAGGATTTTTTTTTTTAATTATGAGAATCATTATGTACATTATAAGCCAACAAAACTGAAAACTGAACATCAAAAAAGTTAGCCAAGTACAGGGAAAAGAGCACTAGATTAGAATAAGAGGGTGAAGATTTATATCTATCTCTTCCATTTTATAACTTCTGACCTTGAACATGTCATATAGCATTTTGTAGCCTCAGCTTACTTACCTATAAGATGAGTTAGTCTCTCAGGTCCCTTCAAAATTTAAATTTGTGATCCAATGAAAACTTAAATGAAATGTATAAATATTTCCAAAAATTTAAATGTACTCATTAACATAATGAAAAATAAAGAACCTAAACAATCTTATCTCAGAAAGGAAAATTGAAAATAAATGAGCTTCCAAAGGACAAACCCAGATGGACTGAAAAACCAGATGGATAAGCCCAGATGGATTTATAAGTGAATTCTGTAAAATGATTTTTAAAAAATAATAACTGCTATGTAACATAAACTATTTGCAAAAACGGGAAAATTTACCTTGCATAATTTTTTTTTGACTGAGACAAAATGGGGTTAAGTGAGTTGCCTAGGGTCACACAGCTAGGAAGAGTTAAGTGTCTGAGATCAGATTTGAACTCAGGTCCTCCTGACTTCAGGGCTGGTGCTCTATCCACCATACCACCCAGCTGCCCCTTGCATACTTTTTCTATAAGATAAATAAGATTTCAATACCCAAACTTCAGAGAGATAAAACAGAAAAAGAAAAAATACAGAGCAATCTTTCTAATGAATATTAACATAAAAATGTTAACTAAAACACTAGTATGGAGGCCACACTAGTATGTAAAAAAAAAAAAATCACAATGACCAAGTTGAATTTATATAAGAAATGCAAAAATATTCTAATAGTAAGAACACTAAAATAAAATCTGATGCTAAACTAAATATAAATATAATGGTGATATCAAAAATTTAATATCATTATTTCATTATTAGGAAAAACACATAATAAAATACAACATTCATAATAAAAACACTAAAAACAATAGGAATGGAAAAATCTTTGCCTTAATATGAACAAAAAAGCATTTGTCTAAAAG